>NW_021028206.1:325901-368159 GCF_004153795.1 Camellia sinensis
GCTCGAGCGTAAACTTCCCCGCTCGAGCGGGAACCATGTCTGCAGAAAATGCTGGGAGCTCGATTTCTCCGCTCGAGCGTCACTTCACCCGCTCGAGCGGACGACGAAAATCTGGGAATCCCAGGTTGAGTTCTTGAGCTCCATTCCGACTTTTAACCAACAAATCATGCATGTTGTGGCTCAAATATCACATATAAGTATACTAACAAGGTATAAACACCAAAACACCTTATTATGGAGCTCAATTTCAAGGATTAAACACTTGCATGTCTCAAATTGACACCAAACTCAATTCTATCATTCATATTCATGCATTCAAAGCTAGTCCATCTGCATATACCCACAAAATAAGGGCATGCTCACTGTAAGGTAAAGTAGTGAATTCACTGTTGCCACGTGACTTTCTGAATTGAGAATCCCAAATATATCAAGTAGAGATGAGTTATCACTGTAATAAAAAAATCAAGCAAAAAATCAAGAAAATCAAAGCCCGTGCTACCTGTTCTGTTTTATGTGTTATTGAAGGCGGTAGTTCGTTTCACCGAGTTTAGTTTTCTGTCAACCCCTCATTCATTACCAGAGTCATCATTTTTACTGGACTTTCAGGAATTGGAAGGTGACTCTTTCTTCTTTCCTGATGGAGATTGAAATTCTTTGTAAATTGATCCCTATTTCACCAGCCCCAGTTAAGGGAAGCTTTTCACCGAGCTACCTATTCTGTTTTAGGTGTTTTAAGTATTCACATAATTCAATATACATTAATCCATTCACTAATCCAGAATTGAGAATCGCACATATATTAATAAGAAATGAGTTGTCAGTGTAATAAAAAAGTCGAGCAAAAAATTGAGAAAACCAAAGTGTGCGCACCAAGTCACATGACCTGACAGTCCATCTGCATATACCCACAAAATAAGGGCATGCTCACTGTAGGGTAAATCAGTGAATTCACTGTTGCCATGTGACTTTCTGAATTGAGAATCACACATATATCAAATTGGTGTTCAGGTAAACCAATTGCGTTTTAAATTGCTTACTAGAGTCATCATTTTGACTGGACTTCCAGGAATTGGAAGGCGACTCTTTCTTCTTTCCCCATGGAGATTGAAATTCTTTGCGTACATGATCTCTATTTCACGAGCCCAGTTAAGGGAAGCTTTTCACCGAGCTACCTGTTCTGTTTTATGTGTTTTAAGTATTCACATAATTCAACATACGTTAATCCATTTGTTAATCCAGAACATTCATTAACTTATTGCAATTCAATAAAGAAAGTCATGAACTAATAAATGTGCTGTTATAAATGTAGTTATTTCATAAACTTCAGGCTCATTAAACAAATACTTCAAATACATCCGTACGTTAGATGAACAATAACATTGTCTTACACTCCAGACAACATACAAATATATATGAAAAATAAAGGTGTTTGATTTCTCATTCCTCATCTGACATGTAGTAGTCAGAGAGATATTTTTCATTGTTTAAGACATTATTTCGCTCAATCACTTCCAAATCTCTGTTGCTTGCTTCTGCCATTTCGGTGGCTAGCTGAAGCATGAAATGTCGACATCTTTACATCAACATTCTGTTGTTCTCCTTCTTAATTCTACTAACTGCTTTTTCATAGTCACTGACATTTCGTCTAGCCATGGTTAATGAACGACGATGAGGTACCGGTGCCCCAAAGTTACGTAGATCATTAAACAATCCTTCTTGCTCCGTTACCCTGAACGCCCATTCTGCTCGGATACCAGCATAATAATCCTTCAGACTCGAGTACTTTTCGCTCTTGTAGTCATAACTAAATGGAGGTAACAGCCAGACTTTCGGATTTCTTTGTTGGCGTGAACTACCTGCACCTCTTGAAGACATTTTTCTAAAATAAACAAACAAATAATAATAGTAATTGTAGATATATTACTATTGTTATGACTTGAACAAACATCATACTGGGGTTGTCGCTATTTATAGACATCATACTGAGGGTTAACTAGAGCTGATCTAGTGACGATAATGCATGCTGGGGCACTATGGAAGAAGTGATACCCGTGATATTATTTTTTTGCTTTTTATTTCATACAATCCTGAGTACCCGTGACTTTGTGTACCTGTGATGTAGTCACGGACGTGGTTGTCAGATAAAGTCATCATTGTAGGACAGAGGAGGACACTGCAATCCCTTCATATTGGAGCAGTGAGTTGTCAAATAAAACAATATGCAGTGAGTTGTCACATCGCCTCATGAAACTATTTTTCCATGCTTACTTTTTTAATACAATAAGTACTGACTTGGAATTGACGATTTCAGTACAAATTGGTATTTTCAAAAAATTATAAATGAAATTAAATCCTTAAATTTTCTTTGTTTTAAACTAATATTCTTCATAAACAACCTATATTTTATTTTATTTTCACTTATTGAACTTCACAGTCATCCTATTTTCTCCTGTTTGCATTTATTGTTTCTTTTTGTATATTCTGCAATGTGATAAAAAAAAAATAACGCATTTACTTGCGCTGCAGAAAGTCACATGCATCACGTAATTTGAGGAAAAAAGTGACAAACTATATAAGCATGGCAAAGTCAGAAAGTCACATGCATTACTGCATCACTGCATAAAGCGACATGCATCACTGCATCACTGCACAAAATCACATGCATCGCTGCACAAAGTTAGATGCATCACTGCATTGCTGCACAAAGTCACATACCATCTGAACTTGAAAAACAAAGCATCCAAATTATTACACCGGTTCAAGTAATTGGTGAGCATCACTGACAAATGTTGGACGTATCACCGCGCCGAGCCTCAAGATTTTGAAATTGTAATTTCACATTTATTTTTTTAAAAAAAAATCAGGCAGAGAAATTTGACTACTTAAGACGTTTAGTCGGTTGATCAGCTTGGTTTTTATTTTATTATTTTTTTTTTATGTTTTTACTTTTTGTTTTGGAATAACAATCAATTGTGCAATTCATAAAAGTCGAAGTGACAACTCCTATCAAGTTGATGCATAGTTGTTCAGGTCATAAAAGTTGACGTGACAACTCTGATGCATAGTTAATTACAATAATTTTATACATACAGCTACCATGTGTATATATGGTATAAATATCGCATCATACCATAACAAAAGTTTTACAGCTATTTCGAGCGATATCATCATGAGATATACGGTGGTTGATCTATATTCAGCAATGGGTCGCTATTAGGTTGCAGATGGAGATGAATTTGAATACCCAATGAATCCAAATCTGCGTTACTCACGTGCCACCGTCAATACCATGAGAGCTGAGTGGAAATTTCGCAAAACTCAAGCAAACGTTCTCGTTGAGCTATGTCGTGAAGTTAATCTTAAATTTCCTCGCCGGTTAGCCATGCGTATGCACACCAGTACTACGCCTGGAGCATGGATGTTATGTATGAATCTGATATTGAGATGTCAGATGATGATGATAATGAATGAAATTGTTTGGATGAACGCCCAAACCATTTCTGTAATGCATGCAATTTTTAATGCTTATCCACGACTTATCTTATCAATGAAGGGAGATATTTCAATTGTTTTCGAATATTTATTGTAATTCTACCTTTACTTTCTCTCCGTTATTGTTATTTTGAAGAACGCTACTTGAACTAGACTTTCATGATTTCATGCATTATTGATGTGGAATATAATAATAATACTTAATGAACAAGGTATAAGTTCATATCGATTGATAGTTGAAATACTTGTGTTTTTTTAGATATTTATTTTGTTTCCTTTTTGTTCATATTGCTCCCCACAACTATCCATTATGCAATGTTCACATTTTTTTCCCAGATTTTTGTTGTATACAATTTTTACAAACCTGTAGCAACACAAGTGGTCCTCCAATCTCATTTAATCATAAAATCCTATCAATTCTTATCATTTTTTTCCTGTTTTCGTTTTCAATTGTATGGAAATCATCAAAACAAGTAAGACTAAAAAATTGTGAAATTATATTTTTCGAAGAAATAAGTATGACACATTTACATCATCTGTACAAGTTTGATATACAAAAACTATAACAAAAACTATAAATAAAATAAACTATACACTCCACAGCACACCCGCTAATGCCCTAACCTGTCCCCAGTCCCACAACCCCGACCGTGGACCTCTCTCCTCGGTCTCCTGCGGTAGACTCTCTGAATATCTGGCTGCTGTGGAGCCTGTGACTGTGACTCCCCCTGTACTGCATGTGCTGCTCCTGATCCTGGCTGTGGCGAAAGATCGGATACTGCTGTGAGCTGTGAAACTTTATCATCTGGTGCAACTGTATCAGGATCTGCAGCTGGAGCTCGAACTCTGCCTCTGCCCGCACCCCGACCTCTACCGCGACGTCCGCCACGCCCAAAACCTCGGCCTCTCCTGCGCGCTCTGGGGGGGCTCAATGTGGCCCTCAGCAACAACGTGAGAGATGTCAGTGAGAACTGCATCATGTGTACTCATGGTCGCGGTCGAACTGTCTGGTGGTGGTAACTGGGTGGGTGGGGTAACAACGTCATGCATGTATCGGGGCGGTGTCCAATCAGGGTCAGGCACATAAGGTATGCCAGTATGCTGCGCAAGAAGTACGTCGAGGGAATCTGTAGATATGTATGGGGTAGTATGTGGTGGGGTCGAAGGCAGTGTGGAAGGAGCTGATGTGGCAGACGCTAAAGTGGAAGGCGCTGACGTGGACGGCGCTGATGTGTCTGGAGCACCTGCTGAAGTGTGTACACCGTACTGGCCGAAATGCAAACGATCTCCCCGATGGGCAACCTGGAATGCCTGGTACAATAACTCCCGGATCTCTGCAACGGCCTCCAAGGCATGCTGTACATCACGTCTCAAATGGGCCTCCTCAGCCAAGTGAAACGACCTCCCAGCTCCAGCCACCTGAACAAACATTCAGACGTATTATTAGGCTACAGTTCACTGAATGTAAATCAAGTATGATTTTAATAATTATCTGACACATAATATGATACTCACCAATGCCTCAAGATAAGGGCTAACTCCCTGATATCCAGACTCAGACACGTGGCTCGGATTCCCGACTAGTAGGTGTGTATGTCGCCGATACCACAACATGTAAGGGTCGGAAGAGGGGATCACGTCATCGCTGTAGTCAGCCTGTACAATACTGTCCCGACAGGCATCCCACAACTGTATATAGCGCATAAAAAACAGACGCCAGTCAGTGCCAGCTCGGCCACGCCTATCAGTGACGTGAAACTGCCACTCAGTGTCGAACCGATCTGGCACGGACTGCACCCGACCAAACTGTCGGAGGACACGATGGGGGAGATGCCACTCAACCACGTCAAAACAAATAAGTGGCACTCTCGCCATCCATATCACCTGACCCAGTCGGCAGTAGTCGGGGAGCGTATCGAGGACCCCAGCATAAGGCTGCCAGATAAACTACAATGACGACAAATAATTTAAATTTTGCTCGTAAACTCAAAACATATACAATGAAGAAGACAACTAAAACGCAATCAAAAAAGTTCATACCTCGCCCTCGATCATGCGGTCCAGCTGGTCTCTATAAACTACCACTACGTGGGTCGAGACGACCTCATGGCCCATGTCAACCCTCCACCGACTAGCTCGCAGTCCAGTGGGCAACTGCATGTCCCCCTCACCCATAGGAAGCTCACCAGGACCAACCGGTTGCCGCCTAGACGGGGCAATGCGAATCAATCTCTCCCATGCCCAAATCTGCAATAGTTTGAATACAATTACAATACTAATATATGGCTATAAATATGAATTAACATGTAATAAAATTGTTACTAACCTGTAGCAACACAAGTGGTCCTCCAATCTCCCTCGTACCCACCTGAGCTGCTTGACATAGCATCCTATACAACCATGCCAGAGCCGCGCTACCCCAGCTGTACTGTCCAATCTCCTCAATGTCTCTCAACAATGGCAAGTACATCAGCTTGACCAGGTTCTGTGGCTTATCAGGGAGAAGTACCCCTCCAATAAGCCACAGAATATATGCTCGGGTATGTTGCTGTACCAACTCATCTGGAGCATGATTTGGAAGATGAGCAAAGTGCTCGGCCAGCCACCTCACCCTCACTCTACCTGGCTGTAAATCTGCTGGTGTAGGTGCTACTCCCAATAGCTCAACACATAGGGCTATCCACTGTTCCGTCGCGCGAGAAGAGTCAACTCCAGTAACTGCTCGGCCATCAATCCGAAGACCTTATAGGACAGATACGTCCTGCAACGTAATGGTGGCCTCCCCGATCGGGAAATGGAATGTATGAGTCTCTGTGCGCCACCTCTCAACGAGAGCAGTGATGAGTGCGTGGTCCAGTCGAATGTGCCCGATACGATACACACCATAGAATCCCGCGCGTAATAGATACTGCAAGACTCTATGGTCCAACGGATGCTCCCACAATCCAGAATCTGCCCGACGACATGTCAACACGGTGCGTGCCTCATCCTGCACAACAGAATTAGCAGTTCAAATAATAACATTATCCCGAAATATACAACAAAATGCAATGTATTTTAATTGTAGCCGTAAAGTGCAACAAACGTTATTGCATACCGGACGGTCCCACATACTGTCAGCCCGATGTGCCTGTCTGAACAGTGGAACCTCCTCTGGTACATGTGCCATGAAGCCTGTACAACTGAAATTATTAATCCATATCAAAAGCTCATTTAATCATAACATAATAATAGAGAAAACTGTAATTATTGATTTTGTACTGAACGATGTAAAATACAATGAAGTAAATGTTATGGGTTCGAGAAAAAGACAAATTTATGTGCCACTTCCACGGAAGCAATTCGAAATTAATGATTACATTTATGGCATATTTGACAAAACTGAAATATTTATTTTGTAATGCTAAAAGTTTGAATAAATTATAAATTTGGCAAAATACAAATAAAATTTTGTAATTGTGAACAAAGACGCAGCATTCCAATTTATAAATTTTTAATTTATAATAGGTTAATTTTTTAAAAATTTGTAACTTTTTAAAATTATAAAATGTGAACAATGATTGCAGCATTTGATATTTAATTTATTCAAAAATATGAAATTTTGAAATGGTAGAAGAACTGCGTGATTAAGTATAGAATCTTGTAATACACATTTTGAATCAAGTACACAGTGAAAAACTAGTACACATTTTCAATAAATTATAAAAGTTTGAATAAATTGTACACATTTTCAATTTTGCATTACACATTTTTTAATCAAGTACACACTTTGTAATACACATTTTAAATGTACAACCCCGTTTACAAATAAAGAATTTAAAAATACATAATTAAATGATCTATTACAAATGAAGAATTTCAAAATGATATATTACAACATGTAAGTATTACATAGTCTTCATCGACCAAGTCGCGCCGGACATGTTCGCCTGTCATGACCTGTCTGGTGGCACTCACTGCAACGAGCTGTCAAATGCCTGTCTGATATATCCATCTCATTCGGAATACGAGCCATAGATGTACGACCCCGTTTTACTTCTCGCAGACGAAGGTCATTAGGCATTAAGGTCCACTGCGGATCATCCCAATAATCTTCATGCGATATTGGGTTGAATTTAATTTCCCAAACCCTCATGTATACAGGAAGCCTGTATACTGGATCAACGTACTGGAATGGATTGTCACCGCATTCAGACATTACAGCGAGCATATGAGAACATGGATAGTGTCTTATCTCATATTTCCCACAACTGCACGTGGGTTGATTCATCCGCACAAGCTGTCTATTGCGACCTCGTCCACGGCGAAAAGATGTTTGCACCTCAAATACACGGCGGGGCCTATAAGATAATATTGAAACAAACTAATCAAGTTCATGTTTTTAGATGTAATTAACTTAACAACATAATAATAACAATTTTTTCACATTACAAACTAACCTGTCATACGATATCAACTTGAAAGTATTTCCCCTTGCGATACCCTCCTCTACAGTTCTTTGCATCTCTCTAGGGTATTGGAAGTCATTGCGTACATCTATTTCAGCTTGGGCTCCCATCTCGTCAAAATATTTGACGAGTCGTCGAAATGTGAATTCAACCATAGCTGAAATAGGTAAGTTCCTTGCACCTTTCAAGACGCTGTTAAAGCACTCTGCATCATTACTGGTCAATACCCCCCAGCGATATCCACCGTTCGAAATGTGAATTCAACCATAGCTGAAATAGGTAAGTTCCTTACACTTTTCAAGACGCTGTTGAAACACTCTGCATCATTACTGGTCAATACCCCCCAGCGATATCCACCGTCATATGCAAGGGCCCAGTCCTCAGGATTCATCTTGTGGACCCAATCGATGGCTTCTTGGTTAATAGCCTATATCTGGTCTAAGTAACCATTACACTTTCGTCGTTGATCAGCACTCTCTGCTTTCCACAGAAGTTGTTTCAGCTCCTTATTTTTGAAATGTGTGTTAAAGTTACTGCAAACATGTCGAAGGCAGTGCCGATGATATCCAACAAATTGGAGTGAGGGATTCAGCAAATGCCGCCTCACAGCAGCTAAAATACTCTCAGCTCGATTAGATATCAAAGTCACTCCCTGTCGGTCCATGACAATATGTTCCTTGATATTTTGAATGAAGAACGACCAAGACTCCAAACTCTCCCTGTCGACAACAGCGAATGCAAGCGGTAATATTTTGCCATTGGCAGTGACAATCGTTGCTACAAGTAACACACCAGTGTATTTACCGTATAAGAATGTACCATCTATAGTTATAACAGGCCTACAATATCTAAAGCCATCAATGACGGGTTTAAAAGACCAGAAAACAAAGTGGAAGACGGGTATAATGGTTGCATGCCCGGTATATGTATGCTTCCATGTCACGATGGTGCCAGGATTAGATGTCTGTAATGCATGCATGAATTTAGGCAATTGCCTATATGATTCATCACAATCACCGAATACCATTTTAATTGCGTTTGCCCTTGCATGCCACGCCTTCTTGTATGATATACTATAGTTTATGGTCTTTTTTATATCTTCGATGACATTCTTAATTGGCATATCAGGTTCATTCTGCATACGACAATCAAATATGAGTTGGATTATCTAGATGTGAACACTATAAACAAACAAATATGTATGTATATGTAAACATTTATTTTTTATACTAACCGCAACTTGTCCCAAAATATGAGAAGCAATGTAACTGGAGCTAATATTAGTGTGGTCCCTGTTCATTCGTAGGTATAAACAATGGTGAGGACCCTTGTACTGCTTTATTTCAAAAAGACCATGTTTCCCACTAAGAGATGCACGCAACCACCAACTGCAGTCGTGCTTGCAAGCAGACACCCAAACGTCTCGCTTGGAGGTTACGACCTTATACTCTCGATTATTTGTTGCATGGTACAATTTCACAGCATATAGAAGTTGCTTCTTATCAACAAAAACCATTCCTCTGTCCAACTCTGGATTTTCAGCACTCCAGATCCGGTTACGGGGAACGACATCACGGGTACTAATGTCAAAATCACCACCCATGTGAATGTTGTCATAGAAAGGGATTTCAACTCTAGGTGGAATGGGGGCATTTTCAGGGTCAACGGGAGCCTGGGCGTCATATTCTTCATCATCATCATCATCTGATCCGCCCAATACATTTTCTTCCTCACACATTTCATTGTCATCATCGTTTAGGGCAACATCAGGACCGTACATGTCACTGTCAGCAAACTACACCTCGTTCACTATTTCAGCCATATTACCAGTAACTTCAAATCTGTACAAGTTTGATATACAAAAACTATCATTACATTACACTTGAAATTAAAGATGAAATTAGAATCAATATCATATAATTAAAAAGAATTAGCAAGATGATGAAGAAAAATTGAGTTAAGTGTAAGATTATGGAAATAAATTTGGAAATTAATTAGTTTGAGTGTGATTTTTGTTATTCTTCATAAGTTGAAACTCATCCTTAAATGCATTGTGGATTTTCAAGACTTTAGAATTTAATTCATATTTTAAAGTTTATGAGTTTGAGATTAAGTCGTTATATAAATTAAGAAGTCAAATTATAGTTTGAGCTTGATAATGTAGAGTTTGTTGGATTTTGATAAGTGTTTTATACATGCATCATGGGTTTTGAAGAATTTAAGATAATCAATTTCATGTTTTAAAGAGAAGAAGGAGGAAATTTTATAAAAATCAAGTTTATGGAAATTTGGGGTTAATCCTAAAGTTACACAAGGTTTGGATTTTATTATGAAAAATAGGAATTGGTTTAATTTTAATTTTGAATTCATGCATGTAATTCAATTTAAAAGTTTTATTCAAATTTAACATATTTTGAAATATCTGTAATTAAGTTTTGGGTTAAAAAGTATGAGTTTAAAAAGAATGAGCTTTAATTTTATATTAAAGGAGTCTTGATGTCAATGGTTTAAATTGATTAAATTTTCTTAATTATTTAAGAGTTTGTATATTTCTAGCCAAGCCATGTTTAAACCTAAGTTTTGGAATTACATTCAAATTTGGACAAATTAAGAAGGTCATTGTATTGAGATTTGGAAATTAGTCATATGATCATTTTTATTAATGACATTACATGTTTAAATTGAGTCATGCATGAATCTAAATTTGAAATGAAATTTGGAAGCTAAATCTTTAATTTTGGAACTCAAAAAATTTACAGACCACTCGAGCGACCAATTGATGGCTCGAGCGAACATTATGAGCTTCTAGTATTTTTATAGACAGTACAGTCCGCTCGAGCGACCAAGTGGTGGCTGGAGCGGCCAGGCTATTTTCAGCATATTTTGAAAAATCACACTTTGTTTATATTTTCATCTCATCTCCTCCCAAAGTATTCTAGACATGATTTATTACCCAATAAAGATTAATAAGCCAACAATCAACATAACTTGGTTAAGGAATAAGTCATTGATTTAATAATAATTGATTAAGATGCAAAGTAAGAAATCGGTCTATTGAAAAAAGACTTAGTAATAAAAGAATATGTAAAATGAGAACCCTATTCATTTGAATAAAGAGAGAATACACGTGGTAGAACCTTGGATTACTTAGACAGAAAAAGACAAGAGAAGTCAAGTTTGATCAAGAAGTGATATTGTCTTTTAATGTGCATATGTTATGTGTTTGTTTAGGTCACGCGCTATCGTCTGTCTGATCCGTCTGTTCTACTTCTGGAGCTACCTATGAGTAATAACTTAGCAAAGCTATGTTCAACTTTATTTATTTTCTGTAGAATGAAATAAAATCTGTTTTCTGAAATGATATTTTCTATACAATGAATAATTGTCCAATTTCTGACAAGTATTCGTGGCATCCTTAGCATATTTGTTAGCTGTTACCCTGTATCGAAGGTTCCATCATGGAACTTAGTATATCTATTATTTGTTACCCATACCGAAGGTTCCATCATAGAGCTCAGCATATCTGTTATCTGTTACCTGGCTCTGGAGGTTCCTTTATTAAACTAGTTACTCATAACCACCATCTGTTATGTATATGTTCTGTTAGCACTAATGGATGTACCATGTATGATTAAGTATGAACTCTGATTTCTATATATGATTTGCACAAGAATATGAATATAGATTTGCTTTTGTTTCTGTTTCTGAAATAAAAATGAATTTGTTTTCCGAATTTGATATAGGATATCATTCATTTAATCCCCTTACTTTGTTATTATTCACTGGGCTCCAATTCACTGTATTATTTATATATGTAGGTGATCAAGCACGTGACCAGGATTAAAGGCGTCTGCCGAGAATCTGTTTTTGTCAGCCAACCTATGTGCCTCCCTTGAAGATTCCGGATATGTCAAGTGGTTATGGCTATATGGTTAAAGTTTAAATTTTGTTTTCTTGTTTGGTTAAACAGGTCTTTGTTTATTTCATAAATAGGGCTAAGTCCCATTTTGTCTCATCTGTATATATATATATATATATATATGATGACGTAAGAATGATGTGATAATATATATATATATATATATAAAGTTTAAAATCTTTATGTCCCATATATGTCTGCACAGCTCAATGGACGTTGTATATTTGTTATCTGCTTTCGGTAGCCCATAATATTTTGTTACTGGCCGGTTACGACGCTAAATCTATAGGGGCGGGTTTGGGTCGTGACATATGATCCATCTCAAACATATGAACAAACATTTACACAACCTCAAGAATTGAGCCCAATGACAAAATTAAACAAAAATAAAAGATTTTAAACCAAGACTTCATAACATTAGATCACAATTGTAAAAAGGTGAATTTAAAACCACCCAAAAGCCTGAACGCTTGACAGTTTGGAACCTCGCAGTGAGGTATGGAAGCTGGCTTAACAAAATAGGGTTCAGGTTGATGCCACTAAGTCCTCTCCTGTGCTTGATCACTTACATACATATATAAACTGTGAACTAGAGTCCAATAAATAATCTCAATATAAAGAGATTAAATGAATGAGATTCATAACTTATAAAATCCAAACAGCATTCTTAATATGATCAAAGCATTGTCCAGATACTCGTAATAATAAATATAGTTCCTCAAACCTTCGAAGAACCTTTCATAGTTTGACTCATAGTGCAGAACATTTTCAAAAGCATTATTACACCTTAGGCAAAAGATCATACAGAATGTCCACGACGAAATGAAGCATTTATCAGATCTATATATATATAATTCATAAGGTTCATCAAATCATTCAGAGTTACTTATATTTTGTGATATAACCAATAGTACTAAACAGAATATTACCAAAATGATCACAATAAACCGAGGACATAGATATATCGATCACAACGGATTGACATATACATAACGACAATGAATTTTCGAACATTCAAGCATGTGTTCATGGGTGTCACATTCGATAAGCACAAAGGGAATCTCATTCATTCTTATCTAATCTCATTTTCGGAAACATATCATATCGTACACAATTTAGAGTAACGGTTCCTAAGTTCTTAATCAAAACTTATCGTATCAAATGTTTCATAACAAAACATAGGTTTCACAAAATATCGGATGAAATAATCATTTTCAAGTAATTCATATACAAAAATATCTTTATAAAAACATTACTCACAGTGTTTGGTCGGATAACACTTGTAACACCTCCAAATAACCTAACACAAAATAGGTACATCAACCAACATCCATTAAGGAATAAAGATAAATCTCAAACCTTTACATCATTAATCAATAAAGTTTGTACAAAAGTTCCACATGCGAATTATACATTCAAGGATACAAAATACATGAATCTATAGCATGTAGAACATCAAATCCAAAAATAATAAAATGCCCTCATGGGCTTACAATTTCCAAGGCTCAAGCCTAGTTACACAAAAATGGTTTCACGAACCTATACATTTATAGCCCTTGGCTAGCAAAATAAATCATAACAAAAATAGAGTCATTTACTCTTCACAAAATGTGTCCACGCCCTCAACTCGGCGGGATCGCCATATCTTTTCCTGCACCAAAATCCCATAGGGGTGAGCATAAAGCCCAGTAGAGAATCCTTAACAAAGTATATGCAGTTATGCAAGATTTCCAATATTAATTGCAAATGTCATGCAATGCCAATTAAAAGAAGATTTCATTTTCATGCCTTTTTAAAAGTCACCATGTTCAACAATAGCTTGAAATCACAACAATTCTGAAATTTACAATTTTATTCAATGGGGCAGTAAATACGACTCAGGTAATCCCTAGGTTGGTGTCTGCAAGTAGGCTTAACTAGCACTACCCAAAACCCCACTTTATCGGTTGCTAACCGGAAGGGAAGTGGTACCTCCTTCACGTGTGTTTTCGGTCTTTCATCCCGGACACTTAGGCCAACTTAATCCATTTCATCTATACCTCCTATCTGGACTTACCAACGTATTTACCCCAAAACATTTCGATCATTCCCATTTCAAAATATTCTTTTCTCAATGTAAATTTTCCAAACTCAATCCAAAATGTATAATTATTAATTGAAAGATAATGTATGCAATAATTAACAATGCTTCATAACAATTCTCATCTTTAAGTATCTCAACAACAACACAAAGTCAACCAAAATTTCCATTTTTCCTCCCTTCAACACTAATTTACAAAATGCCACATGTTTAATTAAGTCTAACAATGTGTAGCAACCTTTCCAAATCACAATTCCCATAATTCATGGAACTCAACATTGTGCCAATTCATAACTACATGTGTATATCCATTTAACAATAATTTCAAGTATGGTCTACAAAACCCCCATACATCAAGAAGTTATCATATTTGCGACAACAATATAAAATTCTCACTCACTCTTTCATTTAATCCAAGAAAAATCCATCAATCCCCACATTTTTCCAAAACCCCCAATTTCTAGGTTTTTCACAAAAACCCCAAGATTTCCTCATCTCTTTACAAAACCTCACTAAATACATCAATCTCAACCCGTGTGGTTCAACATTTCAAGAAAATCTTTAAAAAGAACTAAAGATGGATTTCTTCTTACATGGCCATCAATTTCTTGAGCCAAAAACCAATTTTCAAAATAAACAAAGGAGAACTCTCAAAATCAACCGAAAGCTTGCGAAAACATATATATAACTCTAGTAATTCCCTACCTTAAGTTTTGAAGCAGAAAAGGAGATGAAACCCTAGAAATTGAAAACCCAATCTCCACCATACACAATGTAGCTATTGAGGAGCTCTTCAACCTTGATGAAGGAACTTAGGTTGAAGATGCAATGAATCCAAGAAGATCAAGAGTTAGAAGATTTTTGGTGTATGAAATGTAGATAGAAGGGAGAGTAGTGCATTTTTACTGAGAGAATAATATAAGAAAAGTGATACACATAGCCCAAAAAGAGAAGAAAAACAGAGCCTTTCAGACTCAGGCCCGTCGCACGTGCGGTACTTGCCCCCGCACTTGCGGAACGTGACTCCCGCATGTGTGGCTCTAATCCCCGCACGTGCGGCATCCTTCACACCTCCCCCTCCGCACCTGCATATAATGCAGTGTGCAACCTTCCAAAGCTCACCCTTCCCCGCACGAGCGGCCTCATCCCTCACATGTGTGGCCCCATCCCGCACGTGCGGCCTTGGCCTACTAGTCGAAAAAAAAAATTTGGTTCGCTCCCAGACACTCCGGACTCGGCTGTGCACCCTCCGAAACAAGTGACGCTCAACCCGGAGTTAGACAAGGACCGAAATTTGAAAGAAAGATCTCGAATACCAGAAACTCAAAGAGGACAAAAATGAAATGACACGCAATGAAACTGGTCATCACAAACTCCCCACCATAGGAAATTTCGTCCTCGAAATTTGAAAAAACCAACCAAACTAAAGGGTTCAAGCAATTATGACCACACTATCAAAATTTCAAATCGCAACACTGATGTTCAACTAACATTTACCATTCTCATCATCATCATTTCATCAAAACGACAATTGCTTATACTAGGCATTCGAAATGAGGCATTTTTAACAAAATATTATTCCTTCACAATCTCATGCTTAGATTAACAATACATATAACAACATGTGATTAACAATTTTAACACTCTTCTTTTCGACACTGGGGAACATTACAATTTAAAACAACTAAGCATCCCCAAACAAATCCAGATACTCGGAGCAGACTTCCGCTTCCCGCTCCCACATTGCTTCTTCAACCCCATGGTGTCACCACAACACCTTCACTAACGGTATGGTTTTGCCTCGTAGCGCTTGCTCTCGGGTATCTAATATTTGAATCGGTCGCTCTTCGTAAGAGGCATCCTCATCTACCTCCAAATCAACCCAATCAAGCACATGAGAAGGGTCAGGTTCATACTTCCTAAGCATAGACACATGAAACACGTTGTGAACCCCCGAAAGTTGTGGCAGTGAAGCCTACTGATACGCCACCTCCCCAATTCTCTTCAATATCTCCAAAGGCCCAATGAACCTCGAAGACAATTTATCGGTTTTACCAAATCTCATCAAACCCTACCTAAGTGAGATCTTGAGGAAAACATGGTCATCCACTTCGAAAGACAAAGGTCGTCTCCTCTTATCGACATAACTTTTCTGTCGGTTTTGGGCCGTAGCTAACCTCTTCCGAATGAGAGCAACTTTCTCGGTTG
The DNA here is from genome assembly GCF_004153795.1 of Camellia sinensis. Lineage (NCBI taxonomy): Eukaryota > Viridiplantae > Streptophyta > Magnoliopsida > Ericales > Theaceae > Camellia > Camellia sinensis. The sequence goes on from NW_021028206.1 coordinate 342,049, forward strand.
TCTCTCTAACGATTTCCAGACCCAACAACGGTGCATCCCCCACCTCAGCCCAACAAACCGGCGATCTACAAGGTCGCCATACGAGGCCTCAAATGGCGCCATCTTGATACTAGCTTGGTAACTATTCTTGTAGGCAAATTCAATCAACGGCAAATCTCTTTCCCAAGACCCTTTAAAATCAAGGACACCAGCTTAAAGAATGTCCTCCAAAATCTTAATGGTACGTTACAACTGTCCATCAGTTTGACGGGGGTAAGCAGTCCTAAAGGTCAACTTAGTCCCCAATGCCTCTTGAAGGCTTTGTAACAAACGAGCTATAAAGCAAGGATCCCTATCCGATACAATGGTTACAGGAACTCCATGAAGTCGTACCATCTCCCAAATCTATAACTCTGCCAAGTGCTCAACTGAGTCATCGGTACGCATCGGAATGAAATGCGTAGACTTAGTCAACCTATCAATAATCACCCAAATGGCATCATTTCCCCGTTGTGTTCTAGGAAGTCCAACTACAAAATCCATGGTAACGTGCTCCCATTTCCACTCGGCCATCATTAAGGGTTATAACAAGCCTGCTGGTCTTTGGTGTTCAGCCTTCACTTGTTGACAAGTAAAGCACTTCGACAAAAAGGAAGCGACATCCAGCGTCATACCTCTCTACCAAAACTGACGGCTAAGATCACGATACATTTTGTTGCCTGCTGGATGTACCGCAAGGCGTAAGTGATGGAACTCCCGAAGCACTTCCTCTCTACAAGATTCTGGTACAAACAAACGGTCCAGGTAACGCACACTCTGATCCGAGTGAATGTTCAAACCCTTCTCTTCCTTCCCGTTGGAGATTCTATCACGAATTGACTCTACTTCACGGTCTCCTTGTTGTGCCTCTATAACTTTACTAATCAAAGTAGGTTGAGCACTCAAAGTAAACAAAGTTGCACCCTTTTCGGAGTCAACCAAGTGCAATTCAAACTTGCCAATGTCACCCAACATAACCCATTCCCGAATGGCCACGCTTGCTAAACTACTCACGGATCTCCGACTTAAGGTGTTGGCCACTACATTGGCCTTTCCCGGATGATAGTGTAACCCAAAGTCATAATCCTCCAAAACTTTCATCCACCTCCGTTGGCGTAAATTCAAGTCTATTTGGGAAAACAAATACTTTAGACTCTCATGATCGAAGAAAACCTTAAACTTCTCGCCATACACCTAATGTCTCCAAATTTTCAAGGCAAACACTACTGCTACTAATTCCAAGTCGTGGGTAGGGTAATTCTTCTCATGAGTTTTCAATTGCCGTGAACCGCAAGCTACAACCTTTCCCCCTTGCATCAAAACACAACCAAGCCCATCCTGAGATGCATCATAATAAACGGTGTAACCCAAACCTCTTTCTGGAATTATCAACAACGGTGCAGTAGTCAACCTAGTTTTAAGCTCTTGGAATGACTTTTCACAAGCCTCACTCCACACAAACTTCACCCCCTTTCTAGTCAATCTAGTCAAAGGCGCAACTAGTCTAGAGAAGTCCCTCACAAAACACCGATAGTACCCCGCCAATCCCAAGAAACTTCAGATCTCAAAAAAAAATTTGGGTTTCTCCCAATCTTGCACAACGTCTATTTTTGAAGAGTCTAAAGTTACCCCCCTCTCTTGACACTACATGGCCCAAAAACTTTACCTCAGTGAGCCAAAACTCGCATTTCTCAAATTTGGCATACACCTGGTGCTCTCTAAGAAAGTCAAGTACTACCCTCAAGTGAGCCCCGTATTCCTCCTCGGAGGTTAAGTAAATTAAGATATCATCCACAAAGGCGACCACAAAATGATCCAAGTATTCTCTAAAAATTTGGTTCATCAAGTCCATAAAGGAAACCGATGCATTAGTCAACCCAAATGGCATTACAAAGAACTCATAGTGGCCATAACGCGTACGAAAGGCCGTTTTCTGGATGTCCTCTTCCCGAACTCTCAACTGTTGGTACCCTGACCTCAAATCTGTCTTTGAAAAGCAACAAGACCCTGTAAGTTGGTCAAACAAATCATCTACTCGGGGTAAGGGGTACTTGTTCTTGATGGTAACCCGATTCAACTTACGGTAATCAATACACAACCGTAACGACCAATCCTTCTTCTTTGCAAAGAGAGCCGACACTCCCCAAGGCGATGTGCTACGGTGAATAAAGCCCTTGTCTAAAAGCTCTCAGAGTTGAATCTTCAACTCATGCAATTCCGCCGGTGCAAATCTGTACGACGCCATAGAAATTGGTGTCATTCCAGGCACTAGGTCAATGGTGAACTTGACCTCTCGGTGGGGTGGCAAACTAGTACAATCCTCAGCAAATATGTCCGGGTATTCTCAAAATACCCTGGCAACTCAACACGAGTCCCGTCACTCCCACTATCCAAGAGAGTAGCAAGATGGCCACTAAGCTCACTTCTACTATGACCCGATCAATCCTGTGATGAAAACAATCCCAACTGGTGACTCTACTCGAAGTGCACACTGTGACCCTCAGAAAGTAAAAACAATCACCACTCGAAGTGCACACTGTGACCCTCTGACCAAAATAAGCAATCACTGCTCGATACGAAGACAACCAATCCATTCCTAGAATAACATGAAAACTCGACATGTCTAACATCACAAAGGCAAACGGGAGTCGATGCCCGGCAACCTCTGTCTCACAACCGTGACAGCCCCGATCTTAGTTAACTGTACCCCTAGCTGGTGACTCTACTCTGAGTGAAGACTCTAAATGTGTCACATCTAATCCCAATGTAGACGTAAATGTAGTAGATATGAATGAATGAGATGCACCCGTATCCATCAACACATTAGCCAAAGAATTACTACCTCCCACAACTAAGGATCCCGGCAACTACTCTGGCGCAGTAACAACATACATGCGCCTCTGTGGCCTCTGATTAACATGCTCGTCTCTTGGAGCATAGGTCTACTGCACTGACTGAGTCAAATCGGCTCCCTAATTAGCTCGCGAAGTCTATACAGAGTGAGCCTGTTGGTGCCTCTGAGTCTTCCTCGACTCAGATGCGCCAAATCTGCCTCCCAACTGCGGGCAAGCTCTATTCATGTGCCCTAACTGACCGCACTAATAGCAAGTAAGCCCCTGTCCCCTACTTCTGAGACTGAGTCTGAGATCGGTTAGGTGCTGGTGGTGGCAACATCTATTGTCCTCCTCCCTTCTGTGGTCATGCAAAGGCCTTGTGACCCGGTTGGCCACATTTGAAACTAGAAAAACCACCCGGTGCACTCTTCCCCGAGCCCGCACTAGGCAAGAAAAAGGTAGATCTAGACTACTACGATTGAGACTGGGATGAAAACATGTTCCAGCTCTTATTGTTAGGCCTAAAGTCCCCTTGTGACCCTTGACCCCTCGACCTTGACCCCCGGAATCTCTCCTCCTCGGCCTCTACGGTAATCTGTACCTGTGCCGCCGCTTCCACAAGTTGGTCGTAATTCTAAGTCATGTTCTCGGCAACCTTGAACAAGATCTTGGTTCTTAGTTTCTTCTCAAACTCTTTGCAACGGCGCTCTTCCGTTGCCACTAACTCTAGTGCAAACCGGGACAAACTAGAGAAGGTTACTTCGAACTCGGCCACAGACAGGTTAAGTTGCTTAAGATTATGAAATTCTTGCCTTAGTCTCTCCTTAGCAGTGAGAGATAGGTACATGTCTTGGAAAGCCACCACAAATGCTTCCCATGTCGGTTCTCTATGGCCCTTGTCGTACTTCCACCATTGGCCCGCGTCCCCCTTCAGGTAGTAACTCTCAAGAGTCACTCTAAGTTCACTGTCTTCGATGTGAAGCATAATTACATAATTACATATCTTCAATGTGGTAAGTAAACACCATAATTACATATCTTCCATCATGCAAGAGGGTTCGAATAAGAGTCCGAGTGTTTGAACCTTAATACATGAGAAATGATAATGTAATAACCCTGTCCTGTACTATGTTAACTGATCATGATCATGTTTGTAATTATGTGCTTAATTTGAATTTAGGTGTTAATTGCATGATTATATGTGATTTTGGCTTTGTATCTATTCACCGTAGGAAAATTTGTTAGAATTTGTGCTTTGAACTGAAAATTGAAGGCCTTATTGGCCACAGAAACTGAAATTGACTATGCTATTGTGATTACCGTAATTTTTAGAGCCTACAGTGAAATTTAGTTGAAACTGATTCAGAACGAATTAATTAGTTTAAATTGAATTAATTAAGCACCATTGATTAGTTCTAATTAAGTGTGATTAGGGAAAGGCTATATAAATAAGCCATAGATGCTTAAGCTCATATTTCGAACTCAAAAATCTGAAATAAGCACTCTAGAGAGAGAGAGAGAGTGAGCCGATTGTAGAGAGAGAGAAGCCATCCGCTGGTGCAAATCTATACGGCACCATGGAAATTGGTGTCATTCCAGGCACTAGGTCAATGGTGAACTTGATCTCTCGGTGGGGTCGCAAACTGGTACGATCCTCGGCAAATATGTCTGGGTATTCGCAAAGTACCCTTGGCAACTCAACACGAGTCCCGTCACTCCCACTATCGAAGAGAGTAGCAATATGGCCACTAGGCTCACTTCTACTACAACCCGATCAATCCTGTGACGAAAATAATCCTAACTGGTGACTCTACTCGAAGTCCACACTGTGCCCCTCAGAAAGTAAAAACAATCGCCACTCGAAGTGCACACTGTGACCCTCTGACGAAAACAAGCAATCACTACTCGATACGAAGACAACCAATCCATTCCTAGAATAACATGAAAACTCGACATGTCTAGCATCACAAAGGCAAACGAGAGTCGATGCTCGGCAACCTCTGTCTCACAACTGCGACACCCCCGATCTAAGTCAACTGTACCCCCAACTGGTGACTCTACTCTGAGCGAAGACTCTAACTTTGTCACATCTAATCCCAATGCAGATGTAAATGTAGTAGATATGAATGAATGAGATGCACCCGTATCTATCAACACATTAGCCAAAGAATTACACACAACAAAAATACCTCCCACAACTGAGGATCTCGGCAACTACTCTGGTGCAGTAACAGCATACAAGCGCCCCTGTGGCCTCCGATTAACATGTTCATCTCTCGAAGCATAGGTCTACTGCACTGACTAAGTCAAATCGGCTCCCTAATTAGCTCGTGAAGTCTATGCTGAGTGAGCCTGTTGGTGCCTCTGAGTCAGCCTCGACCGGATGCGCCAAATCCGCCTCCCAACTGTGGGCAAGCTCTCTTCATGTGCCCTAACTGACCGCACTAATAGCCGGTAAGCCCCTGTCCCCTACTTCTGAGACTGACTCTGAGATCAGTTAGGTGGTGGTGGTGGCAACATCTGCTGTCCTCCTCCCTTCTGTGGTCATGCAAAGGCCTTGTGACCCGGTTGGCCACATTTGAAACTAGAAAAACCACCCGGTGCACTCTTCCCGGAGCCCACACTAGGCAAGGAAAAGGTGGATCTAGACTGCCGCGATTGAGACTGGGATGAAAACATGTTCCTGCTGTTCTTGTTAGGCCTAAAGTCCCCTTGTGACCCTTGACCCCTCGACCTTGACCCCCGGATTCTCTCCTCCTCGGCCTCCACGGTAATCTTTACGTGTGCCGCCGCTTCCACAAGTCAGTCATAATTCTAAGTCATGTTCTCGGCAACCTTGAACAAGATCTTGGTTCTTAGTTTCTTCTCAAACTCAATGCAACGGCGCTCTTCCTTTGCTACCAAGTCTGGTGCAAATCGGGATAAACTAGAGAAGGCCGCTTCAAACTCGGCCACAGACATGTTTAGTTGCTTGCTCAATTAATTAGTGTTAATGAAATATGATTAAGAGAGCCTATAAAAAGGGTCATTCTCACTCAATTCCTCTCTTTTAAACTCATTTGGCTGAAATCACACCTTAGAGAGAGAGAGAGAATCGGATTTAGAGAAAGAGAATGGCCAATCTTGAAGATCTTGCTAAGGAGCTCAAGCTTTGGAAGGCTAGGCTCAAGAATTTACTACAAATTGGAAGAATTGAAGCTCTTAGGTGAGTAATCAACCCTTAATTCATAGGTTTGAGTTTGTAACCATGTGAATTCAAGTAATTATGTGACCAAGAACAAGAATTGAGTAGTAATTGATGAATTTAAAGTCAATAAATGCATGCATGTGAGAAATTGTTATGAATTGGCATGTTTGAGCATAAAATGTATAATTCATGTTAGATTTTGATTGAAGTTCATATTTTTTACCATCTCTTCATCATCTAAGTTGAGAATAGGAGTTGTGTTCCACATGCAAGTGCAATTCATAGAAGCATGGGTGTTGGATGTATGAATTTGTTGTGTTGGAAATAAATTTGGTATAATTTGGGACATGCATGTATTTGATTTATGGGATTTGAGCTTCATAATGCTGTGATTTGGTGTTTGTATCATGTTGGTATATGTATATATATATATATATATATGAGAGTTATGGGCTATATAATGCAAGAAATATCAACTTGAATGCATGGTTAAAGTTCAAGAACAGTTCTGGAAAATCCAGAAATTGGCATGTCCGCTCGAGCGTAAAATGCTAGTTCCCAGAACTTTTGCAGACATGGATGTCCGCTCGAGCGGGGAGATTCACACTCGAGCGGGGAGCCATGTAGTGTGATTTTAGCTTGAGCGCCCGAATTCACGCTCGAGCGTGAAAATAAGGCAACCAGTACTTTTGCAGACCATGAGGGTCCGCTCGAGCGGTGAAATCCACGCTCGAGCGGGGAGCCCTATTTCAAAAAATTTGTAAGGATGTTTTGTGTTTCATTTTCCGTTGTCTTTCATTTCTAAGTACTCTTAGGCATATATTAAGCATTGTAAATGAGTTAAAAGAATAAGAGAGAAGCCTAAGACGGATGTATGAATTAAGAACGGATTGAATCGTTTGTGACCCATTATGTTCATGAAATATGTAGGGTCAAGCACGAGTGCAAATCCATCGGCAGAACACTGTGAGTAATATCTTAGTAAAGATATTTTCAAGTATGTTACTTTCCAAATGTTACTTCTGTATAAGCTTCATGGATTTGTTGATTTGAAATATGAATGAGTAGTCTATATGCCTAATTTTGTATGAGGCCATTTGATACGTTTGATATATTTGAATTGGGCTTAAGGCCGTTTGCTGTTTGATACGTTTGATATGTTCGAATTGGGCCTGAGGCCATTTGCCATTTGATATGTTTGAATATAAAGATGGGCCAAAGGCCGTTTGAATATAGTAAAGATGGGCCAAAGGCCGTTTGAATATCGTGATGGGCCAAAGGCGGTTTGAACATGAGCGTAATGGGCCTAAGGCGCCAAAGGTCGTTTGAATGAAAGGGATAATGATCATGAATATGAAATACGTATGGATATGAATATAAAGAGAATGGGCCTAAGGCCGTTTGATACGCCTGATATGTTTGAATTGGACCCGAGGCCGTTTGATGTGTTCGAATTGGACCAAAGGTCGTTTTGAATAGAGAGTTGGTTGGACCAAAGGTCGTTTCGTATAGATGGACCCGAGGTCATATCGTTTTATATAAGAATTGGACCTGAGGTCGTTTGCATATGGACATAATGTGTTGGACCTAAGGTCGTTTTGCTTTGTTGAGATTTGTAGATCTGGTGTGAATGAGAATAGTGGTTCAAATATGTACATTATAAGTATGACTCATTTATGAACGAATCTCATTCATTAACCTCTTTATTTTGATATTATTCACTGGGCGTTAGCTCACTCTCATTTATATGTATGTAGGTGAGCAAAGGGACGTTCAACCCCAGCCTTAGTGGAATTTAAGAAAGGAACCCAAGTTTTGTAAAGTTAGCCCAGGTGCCTCACGCAAGAGGCTTGTTTATGATCTTTTGTACTTCTTTTGCTACTTCTATTGGTCATGATAGACCATTTATGTATATAAGCTTTTAGCATGGCTGACTATGTGTTTGAATGATCCTGAGTGTACAAGATGTTAACTACTGATACGTGGTGTGAGTTATTATTAAGTATATGTGAAATGTTTTGATATGCCATGTAAGCATAGCTCATTGGACAAAATTTTTATGCTTGCTTCCATTTGGCCCCTTAACTCTCTTTGATTAAAGTTCATGCTTTTGATCATCTATTCATCATTTAAATTGAAAATGAGAGCTATATCTCACATGCATGTACAATTCATAAGAGTATGAGTTTTGAATGCATGAATTTGTTATGTTGGAAAGGAGTTTGGTGATAAACGGAAGAAAGAAATGGGGGTTGGAAGACATGCATCACACACACGCACACTTATTACAAAATTTGCCCTCTTGACGAAGGGGCCGAATGAGTAATACAAACCGACTAATTAACTAACTACCCTAGCTAATTAATTATTACATAATTGAATTAAAAACAGATAGCTATACTAAGCTGTTCGAACCCAACCTAGAGAGAAATGGTAAGTAAACACCATAATTACATATCTGCCATCATGCAAAAGGGTTCGAATAAGTGTCTGACTGTTCGAACGCTAATGCATGAGAAATGGTAAGTGGACACCATAATTCATATTTGCCATCATGCTGGAGGGTCCGAATAAGTGCCCGTGCATTCGAACCCTAATGCATGAGAAATGATAAGTAACACAATAGTTACATATCTGCCATCCTGCAAAAAGGTCCAAATAAGTGTCCGAGTGCTTGAACCCTAATACATGCGAAATTGTAAGTAAACTCCATAATTACATATCTGTCATCATGCAAGAGGGTCCGAATAAGTGCCCGACTGTTCGAACCCTATTGCATCAGAAATTGTAAGTAAACACCATAATTACATATCTGCCATCATGCAAGAGGGTCCGAATAAGTGTTCGAGTGTTCGAACCCTAATGCATGAGAAATGGTAAGTAAACACCGAAATTACATATCTGCCATCATATAAGACGGTCTGAATAACTATTCGACTGTTCGAACCCCAATGCTTGAGAATTGATAAGTAAACACCATAATTACATGTTTGCCATCATGCAAGAGGATCTGAACAAATGTCTAAGTGCTCGAACACTAATGCATTAGAAACTATAAGTAAACACCAGAATTACATATCTGCCATCATGCAAGAGAGTCAAAATAAGTGTCTAAACGTTTGAACCTTAATGCACGAGAAATTTTAAGTAAACACCGTAATTACATATCTGCCATCATGCAAGAGGGTCCGAATAAGTGTCCTAGTGTTCGAATCCTAATGTATGAGAAATGGTAAGTAAACACGGTAATTACATATTTTCCATCTTGCAAGGGAGTCTGAATAAGTGTCCGAGTGCTCGAACCATAATGCAAGAGAAATGGTAAGTAAACACCATAATTACATATCTGCCATCATGCAAAAGGGTTCGAATAAGTGTCTGACTGTTCGAACGCTAATGCATGAGAAATGGTAAGTGGACACCATAATTCATATTTGCCATCATGCTGGAGGGTCCGAATAAGTGCCCGTGCATTCGAACCCTAATGCATGAGAAATGATAAGTAAACACCATAATTACATATTTTCTATCACACAATAGGGTCCGAATAAGTGCCTGAGTGTTCGGACCGTAATGCATTGTAGACCGCCCGGAACTCCGCTCTGCGCGCGACGGCGCGAATCGTTATTCTTAGCTACTACAGTTCGGACTCATGTCACAGTTCTGAATCTAATTTCACCAAGTGCAATGTAAGACTGATAAATCACCAAAGAGTCAAAATCCGGCAAATCGTTTTGAAAAACTGATTTTAATCAAGAAGTGTGAAACATGGATTACTTTGCCAGATTTCAGAGTCGCCACCTAAATATTTTGTTTTGGGAAATTTTGGAAATCCTGACTCATGCCTAAGGCCACGTGTCTGTCATCGCCAAAGTTGCCTCGGCTCAGGAACTTGGGTACGAGAGGGGAAGGTCATGAAATGAGCACCCCTGCTCGCCCGATCAAAGGATCGGCCTCTACTAACAAGATATGTTGTTTTTGAAAATACATGTGTTCTTATTCCGGTTTATAAGCTAGCTTACTATGTGATGCGCAGAACATACAAGTATAGAATCAATCACGTGGATTGGAACAAAACAACTCATGTTTGTTTTTGAAAATGGTTTGAAAGAGCTACTCGCAAGTAGGCTAAGACGCGGATTTGCCACCCTCAAGTGGGCTTATAAAAACATGATTTGCCACCTCAAGTGGGCTTAAAACTCACAATCATCGAGTTGTTCCAATTCAGGCAATCAAACCTTCACCCACAGGCATTTAGGTAGTTGTAGCAGTTAAGCAAATAGCCTCATGGCAAGCATACTATCATGGCAATCACTTACACACATGCAAGGATGCTAAAGCGTAAACACTTACCTAGTACTCCGAGCCATAACAAAAGCTATGTTAGAAATCAATGCATGATCCTAGCTATGTTAAGAATGCCTAATGCAACACATGCAAAATGCAACTAAGATAGGCTCGGCTATTCTAAGATGTCATGTGAATGCAACTAGATAACATGTATTCAAAATGGTATTTGAAATACAATGCAGTTAGTATGATGCACTGAGCCCGGTGCATGCAAGACAGATGAATGGATGCACGCATGCAAGCATAAGGATGCTAATTGAAATATGCCCTAAAACTAACCATCGAAAGCTGGTAAATAAACGGAAGAAAGAAATGGGGGTTGGAAGACATGCATCACACACACGCACACTTATTACAAAATTTTCCCTCTTGACGAAGGGTCCGAATGAATAATACAAACCGACTAATTAACTAACTACCCTAGCTAATTAATTATTACATAATTGAATTAAAAACAGATAGCTATACTAAGCTCAATGAATATTACAAAACCAATCAAATGATTAAACTACACGAACTAATCATGAATGCTGAAATGGCCTCGTAGGCGATGAAGAGATGCACGCTCGGTCGGCTTTGCTCGGAAATCCACTACCGTGCCCCATGTTGCCTCTGTTTGCACTGCTTTAGACCTCTGAAAATTGTGCCAACTTCCATCATGCTTCTGACCTACCGTAGGAACCATCCGAGGGGTAGTTGGGCAAAAGGTGTGGCCATCGGCCAAAGAATAGTGGTTATCGACCAATTTCATACTAGCGGTATGTTACATTTTCATAGAACTAAAAGTGGGTTTACTGTATATTCTTCATATCTCATATGGGAGATTAGTTTTAAAAAAAAAATTCTTTACTTTTTCATATTCCTACTGTTGGCTTTTTTGGCTTTCGAAGGTTAATAATGTAAATTCAAGTGTGCCAGCAAGGATCAATTAGTCCTTACAGAATTTTAATTGCCAACCAATTATCAGACGATTATATTGAAGTTCTTTTAGCCTCAATGAAGAGGACTTTTACTGGTGGCTTGTTTTAGGAGAAATTTATAAGAAATAACAAGTACAGAACAATTCAAAAACTGAATTTCATTGAGTAAATAGGAACTTACAATGAAATGACCCATCCTTGAAAAGGTTTACAGCAACGACTACTCTCCAAAGAATTGCAGTACAAGAATTGAAGTGTTGGAAATGTAAAGAACTAGAAATGTAAAACTGGAAAGAAATATAAAGTAAATAAACTGGTTTCTGGATATAAGTCTGAGTCTTTCAATTTAGGGTCTTCCCAGTTATTTATACTCTCCAAAGGTAACCGTCGAAGTGGGTTTCCAACCGTCGAAGTATCCTCCCATGATTGCTGATCATGCTCTCTCACAGTCAATCCCACTACGCCATTCTTGCAGTTAGGCTTCCCTCTTGGATTTGAATTTGAATTCGTGAGTAACCGTTGGACCACGTCATCTTGCGCCTTCTAGCTATTCTAGTGTTGTGCAAATCCATTATAACCAATATAACTTGCCACATGTCTGTTTTTGACTGGAGACTTGTATTAACTCCTCGAATTTCCCTTCATGTACCACGTGTCAAGCTGTGATTAGCTTTTACAGAATATGTAGCCAACATTACCCTCCACACTAATATACCAAATACTTTGTGTTATTAGTGGACTTAATGCACATTATCCATGTCCTAGGATGTGCATGGACTTTGCATCTTCTTAGAAATGCAACCGTCTTCCATAAATGAAGCACTTGATCTGCATTAAATTATTTCCTGTGCTTGAACATCTTCCACTATCTAAGTATTCGAAAAGGCAGATACAGTTCCCATGGCCAAACAAACCATTTTTTTGGTCGATCGTGCATACGAAGAGGTATTAGACAATGACGTTCATCCTCAAAAGAACCTTCATGCATTTATTAGCTACGCTTATCCGCCTCCATTTATTCAAGTTATGTATGCTTTCGCAAAATATCAACCTTTGGACCAAGAATCTGCCAACTACAAACCTTTGGACTAAGATCTTGCAAAAATAGATCTAGGAAGCTCTTCTTCTTCCTCCAAACTTTTTGCATGGGATGAAGCTGCCTTTTCTTCCGCTAACAACACTTCTAACAGCACTGGCTGGGGAACTTGGCATACACCCACTCAACTTCAAACAAGGGAGCGAATCCACCATCGATTCCCTAAATTTGATGACCCCATTGCAATCCATCCCCCCATGTGCAGCTCCGTAGTATATCCATACATCCCCTTCGACTAACATCGCAGCCTTGAGGATAATTTGCTTTCAGCATGGTATATTTTCATCTTGTCATCCAAAATAGTCCGAAATACTCCACACCTTGTTGAATCCTTAGGAATCAGTCCCTCTGTCACGACCTAAACCCGCCCCTATGGGTTTAGCATCGCAATCGGCCAGTAATCCGTGATTACCAAAGGCCTGCTTAACAGTAGATACAGTAATACAGAGTAAGGGGCTGGCGGAAGCCAAGCAGTAAATAAAAGATGTCTAATGAGCTGTGAAAATCTGAATGCAAAAAGATTTTTATGCACAAGCCGCATTCATAACCAAAACATATATACATACGTTATATATACAAACATCCAGGTTAGGGACCAAGTCCCTTCACCATAACTGTACAGTCGAAACTTATTTAGTCGGTACAAAACAGAGACAGAATGGTGATTCTGAACACCCCAAAACAGCCTTAGCTTGAACGAACTCGGAACCTCGAAGTGAGGTACGATGGTTAGCTTGACAAAACGAGAGTTTAACTTGACGTTCCTAGCTTCGGTCCGGTGTCTGGACACTTACATATAAATATAAATAGTGAGCTAAAGCCTGGTGAATAACATATGCGTAAAGGGGTTAAGAATGAATGTCCTTTCATTAATTAAAATAGTCATTTGCATCAGTAAATCAGTTATTCAATCAGTGGCTCATATTTCATGCCACATCAGCCATTTAGAAATCATAACAGTCATACGTGGTACGTCCAATAGCAAAACAGTACAATAGGTTTTAATAGACCGAACAGTCAGTTGATGGCCATCAGAACAGTAAACAAAAGTAGTTTCAAACATTGGAACTGACAGAGATCTCTGTAACAATAGCAGTAACAGTACAGTAACAGTAAGTTGCTATGGATGCCACGAGTACAGTTTACAAATAGGACAAACATTCATTCAGTAAGTAATGTCATTTCAGAAAGCGGTACAGTCAATCGTTCAGAAATAATTATAATTGAACGTATCTTTACAACATTGTTACTCACAGAGCATTGGGCTAAAGACAGGCTAGTCAGCGTCCTCGGGTGTCAACCCTACACAGTTACAGAATGAACACACACTAAGTTACACGCTTGGGATTAATAACTTAGCCCCTTAACTTGACTCGGTGTGGTTCTATAACATTATCCTCATTAAAATGCCTTAAACATAGCCTAGGAATGCCTAGGATGGAATGAGGATGCAAAAATATACTTTAAAACACTTTTCAAATTTTTTTGCTAAAACAGGAGTCTCGCTCGAGCGAGCTTACCAAAACAGAGGGGTCGCTCGAGCGTGGACTCCCTCGCTTGAGCGGTCTGTAAAAATGCAAAAAGTACTGATTGTTGAAATTCTCCGCTCGATGCTTGCTCGAGCGTGAGACACAACTCTTCGCTCGAGCGTAGGCCTCGTCACTCGAGCGTGCGTCTGCGTGCACAAAAACCTGAGAGCTTGCAATCTACGCTCGAGCCAGCATTCCGTCGCTCAAGCGGGGCTCTGAACAAAAAGATGGTCGCTTGAGTGAGGAATCCTTCGCTTGAGCGTGGAAGCCAAAATCTGAAATTCCCATATTTGCTCCCAAAGCTCAAACCAAGAATTAAACTTATCAAAACTTAACCTTTTGGGCCAATTTTCTGGAAAGCACTTGAAAACTGATACTACAACACGTTTTGAAGATCAATTTTGTAAAATCAAGCCCAAAGGTGAGACAATTGAACACAATTTTGAATGAAACTTGAAGAATAATGCAAGAACATCACATGCATGAGTTCCTATGGATTCCAATGCTCAAAAACATGGTCAAATGCAAGATTGAACTCTAAGAAATGGTGAATTCATGGATTATAACCAAAATATGGACATGCATGTGGAAATTCTCATGTAAATGATCTCAAAACTCAATGATATGGACATGCATGCACACATTGCTACTCAATTCAACTCTTTAGGCTATAACTTGATTCTAATCTCCAATATTTCCATGAACCATGCAAGAAACAACTCAAATTCAAGTTCAAGAGGGTGAGTTTCCTACCTTAGGTCTTGAATTCCAAGTATGCTAGCTCAATTTTGCAAATCTTCTTCAATTTCTCTAAATTCAAACAAAATTCTTGTTGAACTCAAATTTTCTTCTAACTCTCTCTCTCTCTCGTTTTGGTCTTGAAGGTGGATGAATAATGGTATGTCAAAATGTGAATTAAGCTCCAAACAAGGTTTTAACAAAGTGACCCACTTCAATGGCAAAATTGTAATAAATTCTAACTAATGTAATTTAACATTATTTAATCTAATTAATCATTCCAAATCAAATTTTAATTAAGCCTACCATAAAATCACATAAATCCTAATTAGCATAAAATACTAATCAATTTCTGGATCGGTCGCCGATAAGGCTTTCAATTCGCAATTCGAAATAAAAACACGGATAGATCATTCAGTAATCAAACAGATAGAAATGCATTTAAAGCAACACACTCATGCAAACAGATTAGGATTTCATTCTAATTAATTACTTATCATGCTCAATCACAGTTTAACACTAATCAAAGGTGAGGGTTGTCACAATTTTCCCTCCTTAGAAGAGTTTGGTCCTCCAAACTTGGATTACCTTCATTTTGGAAGAACACTAGGTCCAGGGGGAACAATTCAGGATATCTTTTCATCATATCGTCTTGCCTTTCCCAAGTGGCATAAATGCCACCATGGTTTTGCCAATCCACTTTTACTAACGGAATTTATTTATTCTTCAATTTCTTGATTCGTCGGTTTACAATCTGAATAGGCCGTTCTTCATAAGTGTAGTCATCGCTCAGTACCACACGGGTAGGCTCAATAACATGGAAGAGATCCCGAAGATAATCCCTCAACATTGAAATATGAAAGACATTATGCATATTCTCCATTTCAGGAGGAAACGCTACTTGATACGCCACTAGATTAACCTTTTCAATGATTTCATACGGCCGAACATATCTCGGTGCTAGCTTTCCCTGAGCCCCAAAACGAGTCTGTCCTTTCATTGGTGTCACTTTAACAAAAACATGATCACCCACTTCATATTCCCTGTCTCGCCTTCGGATATCCGCATAACTTTTCTGTCGGCTTTTGTCACGACCCAAACCCGGCCCTATGGGTTTAGCACCGTAACCGGCCAATAATCCGAGATTACCGAAGGCCTGCTTAACAGTAATACAGTAAAACAGAGTACAGGGCCTGGCGGAAGCCAATACAGTAAGTAAACAGTGCCCAATGAGCTGTGACAATCTGTATGCAAAAAGACTTTTTATATATATATAAGCAGTCAGTAACAAAACAGTATGTACAATATTTACAATCATTCAGAATAGGGACTCAATCCCTATTGACAGTACAGTACAGTACAGTACGTTCTATTCAGTTCTCAAAACAGTACAGAATGGGAGATAAAAGACCCCTAAGCCAAAGCATGGCAGGTTCGGAACCTCGCGGTGAGGTACATAGATTGGCTTGACAAAACTGGAGTCTATCTCGACGCTTCTAGCCGCGGTCTGGTGCCTGTACACCTACATATATATATGAGCAGTGAGCTAAAGCCCAGTGAATAACACAGTGCGTAAAGGGGTTAAGAATGAATGTCCTTATATTAATGAAAACAGTTCATTTAATCAGTATTTCAGTCGTTCAGTCAGTACAGTCATATGTGGTACATTCTTTAGCATAGCAGTACAGTAAACAGTAGGTTTTAAAAGACCGAACAGTAAATGATGGCCATCAGTCAGTAAACAGTAGTGGTTCCAACGAGGGAACCGACAGAGATCTCTGTAACAGTAACAGTAAACAGTAGTTGCTAAGGATGCCACAATACAGTTTAGAATATAGGACATACATTCATTCAATTAACAGTAATCAGTTCAGAAAGCAGTACAGTTCAGTTGTTCAGAAGATAATCATTTCGAACATATCTTTACACAGTTGTTACTCACAGAGTTCTGGGCTACAGTAAGCTAGAGCGCGTCCTCTCGGAAAGCCAGCCCTACACAGCTAACAGATTGAACACACGCTAAGCTACACAGTTGGGAAAAATAGAAACTTAATCCCTAATGCCTCGGTGTGTTCTTCATCTATATCCTCAACAAGATGCCTTAAACTAGGCCTAAGAATGCCTAGGATGGGGATGAGGATGCAAAGATGTAATCAGAAAATAGTTTCAGGATTTTCAGAAAAACAGAGTCCCGCTCGAGCTTAGGTTTCCCTGCTCGAGCGGACATGCAACAAGGGTACACGCTCGAGCGGCAAATCCCCCGCTCGAGCGTACTGTAAAAGTACTGGATGGGTGAAATCTCCGCTCGACGGACGCTCGACGCCCGCTCGAGCTTGAGACACATGACTCCGCTCGAGCGCCCAATCCTCCGCTCGGGCGGACTGTAAAACAGTGCAGAGATACTGGATGCTCGGATTCCACGCTCGAGCGTCACTCTCCCTGCTCGAGCGGGAGTGCAAAATCTGGAAATTCCAGATTGCACCTCCAAGCTCAAACTCAAGTTTAAATGCATCAAAACCGAACCTCTTGGGCCCATTTTCTGGAAAACTCTTATAAACTCATAGTTAAACATGGTTCAAAACTCAATTTGAGAAATCAAAGCCCAACGGTGTTTAATTCAAACCAATTTCATGACCATGCAAGAAACATGACATGCATGGATTTAAATCATTTCAAAGCTTCATTTTGATGCTCTAAGGAGCCAATTCTTTCCAAAACATGATGAAAACATGGACTTAACATAACTATGAGCATGCATGTGACAATTCTCCATGGAATCAACTCAAAATTCAATAGTATAGGCATGCATGCATGAATTAAGCTAAAATTCAACCATTAAGAGCCATAACTTGGCTCTAGACTTTAACTTGCTCAAAACCATGCAAGAATCAATTCAAAACATACATAAGAGGCAATGAATCTACCTTAGGTCTTGTAGTTCAAGATGTACAACCTCAGTTTAACAATCAACCTTCAATTCTTCAATTAGCAAGCAAAACTCAAGATGGAATCCAATTTCTCTCACTCTCTCCCTCTCTTCTCTCTTGGTCGACTAAGGCTCAAGAAAAAGGGCTGAAGGAGTTGTGTTGCTCAATGTATACAAGGCTCAATATATGTAAAGTAGTGGGCTACTACTATGGCAATGTGGTAAATAAGGCAACTATTGTAATTTAACTCATTTTAATCTAATTTAATCATACCTAATCAGTTTTCAGATAAATACGCTATAAAATCACATAAATTACGATGACCATAAGACACTAATCGATTTCCGGTTCGGCCGCCGATAAGGCCTTCAATTAATAGTTTAAACATAAAAACTTGAACAGATAATCAATCAATCAAACAGATAGACATACAATTGAACAGATATACTCAGTCAATTCAGTTTCAATTTCAGTCAGTCAGTTCATTAGTTTATTCAATTCACTTATCAGTCATAATCAGTTCATAATCAGTTCAGTTTAACGGTAATCAGTGGTTATTCGGTAAACAGTGACGAGGGTTATTACAGCTTTGTGCGGTTTTCAATCTTTGTTGAATCAGTTTCACCTTTTCGGTAGTCTCATGTACAATTTCAGGCCCAAGCAAAGGCCCCTCTCCAACTTCTGTCCAGCAAATAGGAGATCGACATTTTCTGCCATATAAAGCCTCAAAGGGCGCCATACCAATACTCGAGTGAAAGCTGTTGTTGTACGCAAATTCAGCTAAAGGTAAATGATTTTCCCAATTTCCTTGGAAATCAAGAACACACATACGCAATAAGTCTTCCAGAGTCTAGATGGTTCTTTCTGATTGGCCATCAGTCTAAGGATGGTATGCACTACTCAGTCTCAATTCGGTACCCAATGCTGTTTGCAGACTTTACTAGAATCTCGATGTAAATTTTGAATCCCTATCAGAAACAATAGACACAGGCACTTCATGCAATCTGACAATCTCATCAATATAAATTGTAGCCAATTTGTCCGCATTATAAATTGTTTCGACAAGTGAGTAGATTTAATCAATCGATCAACAATAGCCCAAATTGAATCCATACCTCTACTGGAGCGAGGCAGTCCAACAATGAAATCCATGGTAATATGTTCTCATTTCCTCTCCGGTATTGGTAAGGGCTGAAGTAAGCCTGCAGGCCATTGATGTTCAACTTTGACTTGTTGGCAATGTAGGCATTTCGACACAAAATCGGCAATTTCTTTCTTCATTCCCGGCCACCAGAAATTAAGTTTCAAGTCTTGGTACATTTTTGTATTTCCTGGATGGATGGAAAGTTTTGAATTGTGGCCTTCCTGCAAAATTCATCTTTTCAGTTCAGAATCATTCGGTACACACAACCTTCCCTGAAATTTCAATACATTGTTTTCAAATTTAAAGTCCGGCCTTGGTTTGGATTCCCGCTCATCAATGATCTTTGTCAAAAAGTCATCTAGGTGTTGTTTCTCTTTAATTTCTTCAATGAGTGCTGGTTGAGCAGAAATAGCAGCCAATGTTCCACCTTGTTCACGCAGAACAATCTCAACTTCGAATTTTTCAAGGTCACATAGCAATTCTTTCTGTCCGGTGAGTAAACAGGCCAAATTCCCCATTGATTTCCGACTCAGTGCATCAGCAACGGTGTTAGCTTTCCCTGGATAGTACAAAATTCGCAAGTCATAGTCTTTTATCACTTCTAACCATCTCCGCTGCCTCATGTTCAACTCTTTCTGTGTAAAGAAATATTTCAGACTCTTATGATCTGTGTACACTTCACATGTTGCCCCATATAAATAGTGGCGCCAAATTTTCAATGCGAATACCACTGCAACAAGTTCTATGAGTGGGGTAGTTCTTTTCATGTGGCCTCAGTTGTCGGGAAGCATACGTAATAACTTTACCATTCTGCATTAATACACATCCCAAACCCTTATAAGAAGCATCACTAAAAATAGTAAATCCATCCGTACCTGAGGGTAGGGTAAGAATCGGTGCAGTCACAAGTCGAGTCTTTAACTCTTGGAAAACTGATTCTCTCTAATCGGTCCAGTCAAATGATATCCCCTTTTGAGTCAACTGGGTCAATGGTAGAGTGATTTTAGAGAAATCTTTTACAAACCTTCTGTAGTACCCGGCTAAGCCCAAGAAACTTCGAACTTCAGTAACATTAGTCAGTCTAGGCCAATTCACCACTGCTTCAATCTTCTGTGGGTCAACTAAGATGTCATCCTTACTAATCACGTGCCCCAAAAACATCACATTATCAAGCCAAAATTCACACTTTGTTAGTTTTGCATACAGTTTCTGTTCTCTTAAGGTCTGTAAGGCAATTCTCAAATGACGTTCATGTTCTTCCTTACTCTTGGAATAAATCAAAATGTCATCTATAAAAACAACCACAAATTCATCGAGGAATGGTTTGAAAATTCTGTTCATAAGGTCCATAAATGTAGCAGGCGCATTAGTAACTCCGAAAGGCATAACAAGAAATTCATAATGTCCGTACCTCGTTCAAAAGGCAGTCTTTTCAATGTCCTCTGTTTTGACTTTCAACTGGTGGTATCCGGATCTAAGGTCAATTTTGGAGAAAACTTGAGCACCCTGTAATTGGTCAAATAAATCATCAATACGAGGCAGTGGGTATTTGTTTTTCACTGTTACCTTGTTCAGTTCACGGTAATCAATGTAGAGTCTTAGCGAGCCGTCTTTCTTTTTCACAAATAGAATTGGTGCGCCCCACGGTGAAGTACTGGGCCTGATGAACTTCTTATCTAACAATTCTTACAGCTGAATTTTCAGTTCTTTCAATTCGGTAGGTATCATTCTGTACGGAGCTTTAGAAACTGGTTGTGTACCCGGTAACACTTCAACAGTGAACTCTATCTCCCTATCAATCAAATCCCCTGGCAGATCATCTGGAAAAACATCTAGAAATTCTCTAACTATAGGAATACTATCCACATTAGCTTTAGTATCAGCAGGTACAGTCAATATGCAACATAAATACCCTTTACACCCCTTTTTAATCAATTTAAAAGCTTTCATGGATGAAATCAGATATGGGGGAGGTACTACACCAACTCCATTAAATACAAATTCAGACAATCCAGGTGGACGAAAAATAACTTGTTTCGTTACACAGTTTATGGTAGCTTGATATTTTGTTAACCAGTCCATTCCCAAAATTACATCGAAATGATCGATATTCAAAGGCAGTAAATCAATATACAAAAGTACATCCCCAATAACAATCTCACATGCAGGATACACATAAGCACAAGTCATGGATCCCCCAGCAGGTGAAGATACAACTAACAAATAGTTCATGGGTTCCAGTGGTTTATTTAATTTTCGTGAAAAAACATGTGAGACAAATGAATGTATAGACCACGAATCAATCAGAATATAAGCATTTTGGGCACAGATTAAGAGTATACCTGACACAACTATCTCGGTGTTCTGCACGTCTCCCAGTACAAGTGCAAACACCTGATCTTGCCTTAAAGGCTCATTTCTAGTGGCTTTGGGGTTGGATTTTGGTGTAACAGTTGATGTTGCGGCACTAGCTGCAGCCTTACTATTGCCTTGAGATGTGGAAAGGAAATCTTTTACCATGTGGCCCACCTTGCCACACCTGTAACATGCACCAGAAATTCTATAGCAAACCCATTTATGCCTTTTGCCGCATTTGGAGCAGGGTGGTATGGAACCACTTCCCTGACTAGAACTATTTGTTGACCCTGTATTTTGCTTTTTATTCAATAAGTTATTTCGGCCCTTTTTGAAATTGAAGCATCGCCTCTTATCCTACCATTCAGTTACCAGTGTCTTAGTTTGTTGTAATACAGTGATATTTGCCTTGGCCATAATTGCTCGATCAAGGACGTCCACATATTTAAGCAGTTTCAGAACATTGATTCGATCAAGTATCTCTACATTAAGGTCACCTTCAAACTTCCTGGCCTTTTTATAATCGGTATCAACCATGTGTGGTGCATATCAGGCGAGTTCAGTGAACTTAGATTCGTATTCTGCTACTAACATGGTATCTTGTTTCAACTGTTCAAATTCAGTCACCTTGCGGTCGTGGACACATTGGGGAAAGTATTTCTCAAAAAAAGATTCTTTAAACTGAGCCCAAGTCATAGCATTGTTGGTGTCACGTACAAGCATCCACCACCGTCTAGTCTCTTCTTGTAAAGTAAAGGTAGCCAGTAATACCTTGTGTGCTTCAGAACACGGAAACACTTCGAACAATTTTTCAGTTCCTAGAACCCATGCTTCGGCCGTTAATGGTTCAAGGCCTCCTTGGAATGATGGCGGTTTCATTTTGTTGAACTTCTGTGTTAAAGCAATAACATCATCATGAATATTCTGTTCAGGTTGTACTGGAGGAAGTGGGGGTTGTTAGTTCTGTTGTTGTCTTAAGGCCTCAGTCAACAGTTCAACCGTTCTTTCTAACCTTGCCATTCTTGCCTCAGATGATTCAGATTCATCGGCATTTCTTGCATTCTCCATTTCATTATAGGCAATATGGTAATAATAAACATAGGAAGTTGCATACTTAAACACATTAGCACATTAGCACATATATTCATATCATGGCCACAAACACTTTCTCATGTTCATGCAATGCCCTAATTACTTTTCTAGGACATCCTATGGCTCATTTGGACACGTGTGTGCGGTATAGCTCGTGCTCTGATATCGCTCTGATACCACTCTATCACGACCCAAACCCGCCCCCTATGGGTTTAGCATCGCAACCAGCCAGTAATCCGTGATTACCAAAGGCCTGCTTAACAGTAGATACAGTAATACAGAGTAAGGGGCTGGCGGAAGCCAAACAGTAAATAAAAAATGTCTAATGAGGTGTGAAAACCTGAATGCAAAAAGACTTTTATGCATAAGCCACATTCATAACCAAAACATATATACATACGTCATATATACAAACATCCAGGTTAGGGACCAAGTCCCTTCACCATAACTGTACAGTCGAAACTTATTTAGTCGGTACAAAACAGAGACAGAAGGGTGATTCTGAACACCCCAAAACAGCCTTAGCTTGAACGAACTCGGAACCTTGAAGTGAGGCACGATGGTTGGCTTGACAAAACGAGAGCTTAACTTGACGCTCCTAGCTTCGGTCCGGTGTCTGGACACCTACATATAAATATAAACAGTGAGCTAAAGCCCAGTGAATAACATATGCGTAAAGGGGTTAAGAATGAATGTCCTTCCATTAATTAAAACAATCATTTGCATCAGTAAATCAGTTATTCAATCAGTGGCTCATATTTCATGCCAAATCAGCCATTTAGAAATCATAACAGTCATACGTGGTACGTCCAATAGCAAAATAGTACAGCAGGTCTTAATAGACCGAACAGTCAGTTGATGGCCATCAGAATAGTAAACAGTAGTAGTTCCAAACATTGGAACTAACAGAGATCTCTGTAATAGTAGCAGTAACAGTACAGTAACAGTAGCAGTAACAGTACAGTAACAGTAAGTTGTTATGGATGCCACGAGTATAGTTTACAAATAAGACAAACATTCATTCAGTAAGTAATGTCATTTTAGAAAGTGGTACAGTCAATTGTTCAGAAATAATTATAATTGAACGTATCTTTACTACATTGTTACTCACAAAGCATTGGGCTAAAGACAGGCTAGTCAGCGTCCTCGGGTGCCAACCCTACACAGTTGCATAACGAACACACACTAAGTTACACACTTGGGATTAATAACTTAGCCTCTTAACTTGACTCGGTGTGGTTCTATAACATTATCCTCATTAAGATGCCTTAAACATAGCCTAGGATGGAATGAGGATGCAAAAATGTACTTTAAAACACTTTTCAAATTTTTTTGCTGAAACAGGGGTCTCGCTCGAGCGTGGCTTTCTACGCTCGAGCAAGCTTACCAAAACAGAGGGGTCGCTCGAGCGTGGACTCCTTTGCTCGAGCGGTCTGTAAAAATGCAAAATGTACTGGTTGTTGAAATTCTTCGCTCGATGCTCGCTCGAGCCTAGGTCTCGTCGCTCGAGCGTGCGTCTGCGTGCATAAAAACCTGAGAGCTTGCAATCTACGCTCGAGCCAGCATTCCGTCGCTCGAGCGGGGCTCTGAACAAAAAGATGGTCGCTCGAGTGAGGAATCCGTCACTCGAGCGTGGAAGCCAAAATCTGGAATTCTCATATTTGCTCCCAAAGCTCAAACTAAGAATTAAACTTATCAAAACTCAACTTTTTGGGCCAATTTTCTGGAAAACACTTGAAAACTCAAACTACAACACGTTTTGAAGATCAATTTTGTAAAATCAAGCCCAAATAAGAGACAATTGAACACAGTTTTGAATGAAACTTGAAGAATAATGCAAGAACATCACATGCATGAGTTCCTATGGATTCCAATGCTCCAAAACATGGTCAAATGCAAGATTAAACTCTAAGGCGTGGTGAATTCATGGATTAGAACCAAAATATGGACATGCATGTGGAAATTCTCATGTAAATGATCTCAAAACTCAATGATATGGACATGCATGCACACATTGCTACTCAATTCAACTCTTTAGGCTATAACTTGATTCTAATCTCCAATATTTCCATGAACCATGCAAGAAACAACTCAAATTCAAGTTCAAGAGGGTGAGTTTCCTACCTTAGGTCTTGAATTCCAAGTATGCTAGCTCAATTTTGCAAATCTTCTTCAATTTCTCTAAATTCAAACAAAATTCTTGTTGAACTCAAATTTTCTTCTAACTCTCTCTCTCTCTCGTTTTGGTCTTGAAGGTGGATGAATAATGGTATGTCAAAATGTGAATTAAGCTCCAAACAAGGTTTTAACAAAGTGACCCACTTCAATGACAAAAATGTAATAAACTCCAACTAATGTAATTTAACATTATTTAATCTAATTAATCATTCCAAATCAAATTTTAATTAAACCTACCATAAAATCACATAAATCTTAATTAGCATAAAATACTAATCAATTTCTGGATCGATCGCCGATAAGGCTTTCAATTCGCAATTCGAAATAAAAACACGGACAGATCATTCAGTAATCAAACAGATAGAAATGCATTTAAAGCAACACACTCATGCAAACAGATTAGGATTTCATTCTAATTAATTACTTATCATGTTCAATCACAGTTTAACACTAATCAGAGGTGAGGGTTGTCACACCCTCACTCTTAGCCAAAAAAGCAAAAGTTTACTCCTCTGACTGGCTAGAATGTGTGAACAAGGCTGAGTTCCCACCTTCATTTGGAGAGGGTCCAACTGCTCCTTTCCTGCCAACAATCCTAACTGGATTAAAGAACTGAAACTCACCGTCTTCGAGAGCCAGCATTTTGCTCCCTACCAAGCCCCAGTTCTTCATACTTCTTACCAACAGTATAGAGTCCAGACTTTGCTTGCCGCTTTCTCCCATTTATCCTTCGAGGTCCTTCAAGATGATATTCCTCAAAAGAACTTATTGTGGTCTTGTGATATTATCTCTCGAAGCCACATCCTTAACCCTATAGCCCAGACAAAGCTTTATACTTTCTTGGATCAACTTCCACTTTTACTCAACTGGCACACAAATGCTTCCATTACCAGTGGATTGCTAGAGGAAACCTCTACTACTCGTATTCAAATTCAGTATAAGGTAAAGAATATTTTTGAAGAATATAAGAACTTCAAGAACCAAGGCTTAGAGTTTGGGAAAATTTTAGCCCTATGCAATACTAATCTACAATGTGGACAAGAGAAATGGATGAAATGGAGAAAGCTCTCACACAAATAGAATTTGAAATGAAGGCCCAACAACTCTTCCTCCAATTAAGAGCCCACCAGTTAGATAGACCTAATTTAGATAGGATAGAAAATAGGTTAAAAAAATAGTATATATTTATTGAATTTTGTTGGACAAAGTTTCATGATCTTGTGACTTTGTCCATGTAGCGCCCTCAAAATAGTAACATTAAACCCATCAAATAAGATATTCATTGACATATGAGATAACCACATTCTTTATTACAACAGAGTTTCATTACAAAAGTATTACATGTTAACAACAAAAGCAAATGCCCTATGGGCTTACAGCTTTCCAAGTTAACACTTGGTTACAACAAAAGAGTACTAACTCATACACATTAAGCCCTTGGCCTGAATTTACATGTAATACATCAAAAAGTAAAACGACAAAAGTATGTCCGCCTCTAGCCTCCCAAGCTATGTCCTTGGAGGTGGCATGCTACCTGTACCTGAAAATGATATTCCCATATAGGGTGAGCCACAACCCAGTAGAAATACACTAAACCAACCATGAACAATGACTAAAAGAATAGCAATTGATAGATGGCTAACACTGACACATTCACATAAATCACATATTTATGCCGTACGACTTATGAGTCTAGGTTACTTTCCATTTTCCCTTTTTCAACAGATAAGCACATAAGCTCTA
>NW_021028206.1:382352-393602 GCF_004153795.1 Camellia sinensis
TAAAAGATTAATTTATCAAGAATGAGTCATTGTGACAGTAACACTTGTTTGGAAATGAGTCATGTTATTTGTGTTAATTTATGTATTATCACAAATGTGGGGGAAAGAAGCAAAATTGTCTGCTAATCATGATTTATGACATGTTATTCATAGAAACTCGAACAAGAAGTATTCAAATTTAAGAGTTTAAATTTGAATTTGGATGTACAAGTACTTTTTCTTAAATGCATTGTACAACTATTTTTTTCTTGAATGCATTTAAAAATTTTATACAATTAAATGAGATTTTTGAATTCATGGTTAAACCAATTCTACTACACTAGGTTCATAATTATTTATGACAACCTATGTCACAAAATTCAAAACTATGATTATTAATAAAATAATAATCTATTCATTTGTATGGTTATCAAAAGATTTCACGATTCATATTCAATTAAATGAAATGACACCACTATTTAAATAATCATATTTAAAGTTCTAAGATGTTAACAACTGCCATGATGATGCAAATATGCTACTACCATAACAAAAAATATATATATATGACATTTACATGATGTATACTCTTTAAAAAAAACAAAAAAACAAAATTAGTTTAGAAGCACTCAATTTAGGATCGCCATATATTTATCAAAGAAGGTAAAAGAATATTATAATTTGTTAACCATCATTAATGGATATAAAATGCTCACACAAAAGAAGCAAGTAAGAAAAAGGCACAATGGTACTATTATAAATGTTGAGAAATTCTGCATAAATGACAAACAACCTTTCAAATGAAAATAGGCTACATTATTTATAATAGATGTTCTTCATTACTTCATCATCATCATGATAGACACCACTAAGTGCGTTCGTGTGAAAATCAATGAATGATAAAAACAATTAAATACATCAATGAACAATAAATAAATATAAAAATGGATAAGTCAATTTTTTTGTAAATCTTTGAAAACCATCATCCAATGGATTATACTAACTATGAAAATCAATCCACAAAATATGATTAATTCAAATATGTATATTCTATACCCAAAAAGTATAATCATAATCAGCCCACCCAAATTGGTAAGTTCCCAGTATTCTCTACCAATCAAAATGAAAATTTCATTCACTAAAAGCAAACTTCCAAACATGGCATAAGAAGTAAATACACAAGCCTATTTATTCAACACTAGTAGTTAGGAAAGAAACTCACAACTTTTGATCTGGTGCAGTTTCGACACGAAACTTGAAGACGTGTATCATGACAAATAAGCACCATTAAAGTATAACAATTACGCATGTACACACAGTTTAATCATAAAATATTCTAAGAGTAAATCAGAAATCAATAATATAGATGTGTAGTATCTAGAAAAATCACAAAAGAAAATTTAGTATTTTATGTGAACAGGCAAACAAGAAAAAATATTCTTATGCAAATTTGTCTTAAGATTGTAGGAATAATTCCTTATGTGTACTGTGTGAAACACATAATCATTGCACTAAATATATTACCAAATTATATAAAAAATATAAGTTGAAAACAATGTAAATTGTTTGGCTAAAACCAAACCAAACCATATATAAGAACTATAAAAACTTATAAACAGATTGTATAAATCTTGAATCGATAACAATTTGATCGAGACTTGTGTTGGACACAATTTCCTTAATACAAATTCGTGCCCCGCTATGGTGCTTACGAGTTTTTATTGGACGTTTATCTTCTAAGATACAACGATCGAATTTTGCAGAAACAGCACTACCACGGCAAGTCTGGCAAATCTTACTATGTAGAATTCTTTTATAGTAAAGATAGAGTGCAGAAGAAATGATATATATATATATTTTTTAATGAATGCAATGGGGCCTGTTTATATAAATGAATTGGTAACTCTTTGAACGGTTATGGAGACTTTTCAAAAGAGTCACATCTTTTTCATGAAAAGGTACAACTAAAAAGGCATGATCCTTCTTTTAAAAGTATTCGAATTCTAAATCGAATCATGTTCAATTTTGACCCAAAAAATTAACGAATTTATTTAAATAAAATCAAATTTTACATTAAATAAATATTGTCTTAAAACTATTCTCAAATGATACATTTTAGAATTAATTTCCCATTCAACTATTAATAGTTTCCAAACCATTTTTCCAACAAGAATAATCAAAGTCCTGAGGAGGACACCCAACCATAATTATCAGCCATAGATCCACGGGATGCTTGCCACCTGTACAACCCAATCCAAGTATGTTATATCAAGCTTTGCATATACACAGCATACATTGTTATATATATACAAAGAACTAAATGTAGCATAGATTGTTATATATATACAAACTATATGTTGGTTACATTCATATAGTTCTTTTTTTTTTAATTTTTGCATAAATGGGTTGCGTTTTTCTGGGCATGTTTGGTATTATGTGGGTACTAATAGTTTTGATTCATTTCAGTGGACACAGTGGTGGTTGCTTGGAAGGAGAGAGGAGGGGTCTATTGGAATTCAAGGACTTCCTCAAATCCAACGGTGCTGATGCAGATCGTATCCTCCCTACCTGGGTTGAGAAACCAGCAGATCATCATCTGAATGAGTGCTGTGATTGGGAGAGAGTCTCATGCGATCCTACCACTGGGCACGTGACTGAGCTCTCTCTGCATAATATAAGAGATATATCAGGCGATGAATATTTTTACAGGTCTAGTGGATTTTTCGGATTTGAAGAAGATTTCAGAGAATACCACCAAAACAGAATTTGGTTCATAAATGCCTCTGTCTTCCTTCCTTTCAAAGAGCTCCGAAACCTCAACTTGTCTTATAATTTATTTAGTGGTTGGATTGACAATCAAGGTACGTAACTCTGCTAATATGATCCATGGCCCACCCGAGTTTATCTGGACTTAATATGATTCATATTATAAGATTTATATTATTTATATATGAAAAATAAAATTAATTAGACATGCATAAATGTACGGGAAAGAAATAAACCTTCTCGTATAATCCTGTTGATCAAGTCTGCGCTTCTCCAAGCGTCGTCACTCTACTCCCTGAAAACACAAACGTGAGCTAGCTGGCGGGTGTGTGCCGGATACCTCTCCGATGCCTAAGTCAGCAAAATGGACAAAGACAAAAAAGCTCTGTGTATTTGAGAATCAAAGTTGTGTGTTCTCTCTCCATAGGTGATGTTGTAAGCTTTTATAGGTTCCGCGTGGCACAATCCTAGTAGGACTTTTACTCTTCCATGTAGAGTCCTCCTAGGATTCATACTCCTGAAAGAGAATACTTATCCTTCAACACCCCCCTTACTGCATAAACCAAGTGAGATGGTTCTACCATGGTCAGACTTCAACATGACCGAGGTAAGCATGGCTATGCTAAGCCGCAGACTAAACTGAGATAACACTAGCTCGGCTCTTCCATTCACTGCTCTTACCTTGGCTCTTCTTAATGCTAACCGTGGTATGTCTAGACCGGAATAACCAATACTCCGGCCCAAACCAGGATAACTTTGTGAACGACGACCAAACTTACCATAAGCTCTTTGGGACCGGAGTAACTTCAGGTCTCTTGCGGATCGGAGTAACTTTACACCTCTTTTGGGCCGGAGTAACTTCATAACCTTTTTACTCAGCCCTTCGCAATGTGGCCCATAACGGCCCATTACCCAGCTCGGCCCAATTTATAAGTATAAATTACCCTTTCAATAAACATATGATTAAGCCTTAATTATTTTCTAAAAGATTATGAAAATCATGCTAATTGTTTATTTTATTTAAATATAAATGTAATTTTATTATGAGGTTACAGATGTCCAATTAACTTGATTGTTTTAAGGTAAACTATTAATAGGTCCTCTTAATTTGACTTAAATCCCATCAAATCTTATTGAAAATAAGTTCTAGTAAAATCGTCGTTAAAAATAATTTTTTTGTAACGATTTTTTACACATGTCGCTAAAAATTGACAATTAATGACTTTTTTTTTTTGTTACGGTTTCATAAATTGTCAAACTTAGCATTAGTGATGTTTTTCTGGGATAAATTTTTTAAATTGTTGTCAAAAGTTGAAAATTAGTAACTTTTTTAACTATTGTTAAAATTTATAATTAGTGACATTTTTTATGACAAAAATTTCAAACTGTTATTGAAAATTAACAATTAGTGACTTTTTTTATAGTATTTGATGAAAAATACCATTAATTATCATAGGACCTATTGGACAATAAATTTACTTATTAGGACCTATATGTAAGTTTTTTATTTTTTTTATTTTTATAAATAATCTATTCAATAAATCCCATGATATAAATAGTTAAAATCATTCACATAGATGTGAATCTATTCAACAAATCCCACAATATAAATAGTTAAAAAAATTCAAATAGATGTGGGACACCGTATGACTGTTTATATTTTACATTTCTAAACAAATCTTAAAATGTGAGCTCCACTTAAATGGAGTCTACTCCAGGCTCCATAAAGATGATTTGAACTATTTAACTTGTAAACCTTATGAACAATTCATGTAAAAACTAAATTAATTAGATATTAGTAGTTATATAACTAAATTATATTTGCTTTTAAAAAATTAAATTTTTTTTCTCAAAATCAAATTTATGGTTAATTTTTTTTAAAAGACAAATGTAATATGATTACGTAGTTATCCAAGTCCAACTAATTTATTTTTTTTAATATATATATATATATAAATAATCTTCTACCTATTCTATAAGATAAATAATTTAAATCATCTTGACGTTCTATAAATAGGCCCACCCAAGAAGGACAATTAGGCTCCTTGTGTTTGGGCACAATAATATCCCAACTCCATCCCGTTTGAAATGGTATTAACCTCGGCTTAGCCGAACTCTTTCACCAATATTCTATAGGCTCAAAAGAAGACGGGTGGGTTTATTATTTAAGAATACGACACCGGCGTGAGAAAATAATAAAGGACACACCGGACAAAGACTTAAATGATGACGGTTTTTTCTGGGTATCTGGCAATTTCGAAGACCACCAAGCCCAGATCCTAGGCCGCAGTATAAACTAGGATAAAGGAACCCCCAGTATAATTACTTCGGTTTCTTTGCATGCTTCTGTTTTGTTTCGGTATTCTATTCCTTAACCGAACTGACAGTTGTCTTCTTTATGCAGATTCAGCCCACCTGAAATCACTATACAGTTACCTTAATCTAAACACACTTCGCGCCGCACTACGATACCCTGAAAGAAGTTGGGCCAAGTTACTGAATTTTGTGCCGACGTATAGATATAGCAGCCGACGAAAAGCCAGAGTAACAGATTTTTTGCTAGAGGCCTCTCCTGAACCGGACCCGACCTTGTCACAAATCATCCTAGTCCGTACTACTATTGACGAAGAAATGGCGAAGAGGAACAGAGTGAGGGCCCTCCTAACCGAAACACATCTAGCCGAAGTACCACCAACCACCCAGACTCAAGAGACCGTGGTGGCTCTTCCATCTCAACAACCCTCCTCATCTCGCCCCAGCAAGCGTGCCCGGACTACCCAAACCGAGCAACGCCTTGTTGATGAAGATGAAACCACTCTTCCACTGAGCCCTCCACCGAGCCCTTAGCCGGAGCATTCTGACCGGGCCAGCTCCTCCAAGTGGGCACCCAAACTTGTATTTCAAAACCGTGATATTCAGGACACAGACTCAGTGGTCACTGAAAAAGATCACTTAATGGCATTTAACCTTGCCAAGAGTGTTTGCCTTCCAGCAGACATGGAGCACCACCAGCACCTGACCGAACTAAGGGCCATTCGTTCGGCCACGAAGTCCATGGTGCTTGTAAGTAGCTTCTTCTGTTAATCTTTTTAATTTGCACAACTTTTATCTCGGTTTGATTACAAGTCTCTCCCTCTTTTTGCAGGCTATGCAGAAGAGCCATATCGCTCACAAGCGAGTGCTTGAACTTCGCAAGACTACAAGGCAAGCGCTGGCCGAAGTGACAGAAAAAACTGCAGAGCTAGAAGAGGCTAGGAAGCAGCTAGCCGAGCTAAAATTCGAGAACGGTCATCTGGCCGGTCTTGTTAGCTCGGCTGAAGAAGAAAAACAAAAAGCTGCAGCCGTGATCAAAGACAAATATTTGCGCGAACTTGCTAAACTTGAGGGCAAGAAAAACGCCGAGATAGAGCAGCTGAAGAAGGATGCTGATGATGCCGAGCTCCGGGGTTTCAAGGAGGGGGAGGTGACTTACATTAAACAATGTGAAGCTGCCAAGGATCTCTTCTTCAAGTGCGGTTGGAGGGCGGCTGTAGAGCAGCTCGGCCATGGTCCAGGGACCCAGGTCTTTAACACTCCAGCATACTTCATTTCGGGCTCTATGATGGAATATGTTGCTGCTCTCCAGCAACAATTTCTTGAAGACTCAGATGATGAAGAAGGAGTTGCGCCAAAGGATACTTCGGTTGTCAATGACCCTGTCGAACAATTAGTTCGATTGGAGCCATTGGTGGAAGACCTAACCAGCGAGCTGCCTACTAAAACTGTTCATCCAACTGAGACCGCGCTACCAAATGAAACCGGGCTCCGTGTAGATATTGATGCCGATCTTGATGACCTGTTTGACCGACTTTGTATTTTTCTTCCTTTTGTTGGAAAAAAAGTTTGTAACCGGGTTAGGGCCCCTCCTTTGTATTTGCTTTAAACTTTGCTAATGAAAAAATCTTCTATTGCTCTAACTGTTATCTCGGTTTGCTGCTCTACTTGTTTTTTACTATAGTTTGAATGAAGTAGTGCATTCTCTTGCCGAGATAATTTATCCCGGTTTTAATTTTGTAATCAGACTGGCCATACTAGCCAACCGCTTCAACCTAGATTTATATCTCGGTTGAAGCATAATAAGAGTTTGGTTTTTCCAGCCTCTTTGGCTTTGATCCTTATTTCGGTTGATCTTTATGCTTATACCTTTACTTTCTAACTGATGTCTTGCATGAGGTACAACATTCTCTTGCCGAGATACTTTATCTCGGTCTTTTCATTGCAACTATAAGTATACCTGCCAATCATTCTTTAGCCGAGTGCCCTACCTCGGCTGAAGAATACTAAAAGTTGGTTTAATCCAACCAACCACTTTTTAGCCGATGTCCTTACTTCGGTTGAAGAGTAATAAGAGCTGGTTTAATCCAGCCAACTTCTAAGTTTGTTTTTCCAGCCAACCTAGAATAAAATGTTTGGTTATTCTGACCAAACGTCTTGCAACATGGATCCTTATCCTGGGCTTAGGAAGGGTATTGGTTTAATCCAACTAACCTCTAAGTTGGTTTTTCCAGCCAACCTAGAATAAAATGTTTGGTTATTCTGACCAAACGTCCTGCAGCCTGGATTCTTATCCTGGGCTTAGGAAGGGTGTTGGTTTAATCCAGCCAACCTCTACGTTGGTTTTTCTAGCCAACCTAGAATAAAATGTTTGGTTATTCTGACCAAACGTCCTGCAGCCTGGATCCTTATCCTGGGCTTAGGAAGGGTCGCAGTTGGTTATTCCGGCCAACTGTGTTTTTAATACCCCTAACTCACCTAACTCATTAAAACAAACTTTTACAGAAGGAAACGTCTATATTGAAAAGAAACTACTTGTTTTATTAAGAAAGGAAAAAATTACACATACTTAAAGAAAAAAAGCTAAAAATAAAATAACTTGAGGTTGGCAGTATTCCATGGCCTGGGAATTGCCTTGCCGTCCTCATCTTCTAAGTGGTATGCCCCTTTGCCTGCTAGTCCAACCACTTTGTAAGGTCCTTCCCAATTAGGCCCTAACTTGCCATCCCCTGGTATCATGGTGTTTCCCATCACTTTGCGCAGCACCCAATCTCCGATCTTGAATTGCCTTGGATGCACTGTTTTGTTGTATTTCCTGGATAACTCTTGTTGGTATGAGGCAATGTGAACCAGTGCTCTTTCTCTTCTTTCTTCGGCAAGGTCAAGCTCCAATGCTATGGCTTTTCCATTTAAGTCTGGATCAAAATTTTCCCTTCTAATTGTGGGGAGGCCAACTTCCAGCGGGATTACTGCTTCCATGCCATAGGCTAAGGAGAATGGTGTTTCTCCTGTTGATCGTCGAGGTGTGGTGCGGTAAGCCCATAAAACATGAGGAAGCTCTTCAGCCCATTTGCCTTTTGCTCTTTCTAACCTTTTCTTCAGTCCATCCAAGATGACCTTGTTTGATGCTTCTGCTTGGCCATTTGCTTGGGGATATGCCGGTGTAGAATTGTAGAACTCTATCTTGTATTCTTCACAAAAGCCTCTAAAGATTCTGTCGTCGAACTGAGTGCCACTGTCTGATATTAGGGCTTTAGGTATGCCGAACCGAGTGATGATATTCTGCCAGACGAACTTCTTCATATCTTTTTCCTTGATTGATGCTAATGCTTCTGCTTCCACCCACTTTGTGAAGTAGTCTGTTGCTGCGAGAAAGAACTTCATGTTTTCGGGTGCTGTTGGAAGTGGTCCTACTATGTCCAAGCCCCATATTGCGAAGGGCTATGGGCTGGTTAGCGGTAAGAGCTCTCTGGCTGGCTGATGTATTTGGTGTGCGAACTTCCGACATTTCTCTCACTTCTTCACATACTTCTCTGAGTCTGCTTGCATGTATGGCCACCAGTACCCTTGTGAAATGGCTCTGTAAGCTAACGATCTTCCTCCTTGGTGGCTTCCGCACATGCCTTCATGTATTTCGAACAAGAATGCTTCTACTTTGCTGGGGTGGACACACTTTAAATAAGGTCCCGAGAATGACTTTTTGTACAATGCCATAATTGGGGAGAGCCAAAATCGCTACGACTTTGCTCTAATTTTGTTGGCTTCTTTCTTTTCTTCCGGTAAGACGCCGTCTTTTAAGAATGCTATGATGGGATCCATCCATGAAGGGCCTAGTTCGGCGCAACATACCTCTTCTGCTTCGGGGTCTTCAATGCTTGGTCTTGGTAGGTAATCGATTAGCAGTGGGTGAGGGATGGATGTGTCTGCCATTGAAGCAAAGCCTGCTAGTTCGTCTACTCTGCCGTTTTCCTCCCTGCCAATCTGTTCTATCCTTACTACTTCAAATTTCTTGATCTTTTTTCTGACTAAGTCTTGATACTTAGTCATCCTGTCATCTTTTGCCTCGTAGTCGCCTGAAATTTGGTTTACCACCAGCTGTGAGTCGCTGTATACCATAAGCTCGGTGGCCTTCATGTAGGATGCTAATTTGAGACTTGTAAGAAGCGCTTCATACTCCGTTTCGTTGTTTGATATTGGAAATCCAAGGTTGACTGCTTGCTTCACAACCAGGCCATATGGTGAGATGAGGACTATGCCAAGTCCTGTACCATGCCGGTTGGATGCTCTATCCACAAAGAGCTTCCACGTCTCTCCGACGAACAATTTTCAGCAAGTGGAGGGATCAGATGATGCCGTGGGGTCAAGAATGTTGCTGGTGTTTTCTTTAAGGTCCATACTCGCTGTCTGCCTCTCGCTATCTGATTGATCCAAATCTTTATTTGTTGGTGAGTCTTGGCTTGGTGTAGCATGGTTCGCTTCTTCCTTGCTGTCTTTACTCTGGTCTGCCATGGGGTCTGACTGAGTATCCTGCACCAGGGGTTGCGCTATTCCGGCGTCAACTTCTATCCCTAGTTCGGTTGTGTCAGTCAGGTCGACTGGGTAGATATGATGACTTCTTGGGGTAAATTCTGCGACAAAGTCTGCCAAAGCTTGGGCCTTTATCGCGGTTCTGGGTTGGAACTTGATGTCGAATTGTCCTAACTCTACTGCCCACTTCAAGATTCTCCCAGAAAAGTTCGCCCTTTCAAGCAGAGCTTTTAATGGGAAAGCTGTGAGGACAACTATGGTGTGGGCGTAAAAGTAGTGCGACAACTTCCTTGATGCCATCATTAAGGCTAAGGCCAGTTTTTCTAGTGGCAAATACCTTTTTTCGAGACCCAGCAATGTCTTGCTGACATAATAGATGGGCAGATGTTGGATTCCTTCCGCATGGACCAACACTGCGCTAATTGCGCGCTGAGAGACTGCCAGGTACAGGAAGAGTTCTTCTCCAGGTATTGGGGTGACAAGCAGTGGTGGAGAAGATATGTATTCTTTCAAGTTTTTCAGTGCGCGGTCGCATTCTTCGTCCCA
Source organism: Camellia sinensis (assembly GCF_004153795.1). Taxonomy (NCBI): domain Eukaryota; kingdom Viridiplantae; phylum Streptophyta; class Magnoliopsida; order Ericales; family Theaceae; genus Camellia; species Camellia sinensis. Next base: position 392,484 of record NW_021028206.1, read on the forward strand.
CTCGAACTTGGATTTTAATGCTTGAAAAAATGGTCGTAGTCTGTCTGATGACCGGCTAATAAAGCGGTTGAGTGCAGCTGCCATGCCGATGAGATACTGCACTTCTCTTACTAAGTTAGGCCTTTCCAGATCCTGAATAGCTTTGATCTGGGAGGGGTCTGCCTCTATACCCCAGTTGGTCACTAGGAAGCCCAGGAATTTGCCAAATCCTACACCGAACGCGCACTTAGATGCATTAGGGCGCAACTTGTGCCTTTTCAGAATCTGGAACATCTCACCTTGGTCCCTTAGATGGTCATTCTTATCCTTGCTCTTGACCACCATGTCATCGATGTAAGCTTCCATTGTTTTGCCTAACAATGGTTTAAACATCTTGGTGACCATCCGTTGGAATGTTGCCCCTGCATTCTTTAGGCCAAAGGGCATGACCTTGTAGCCATATAGTCCTCTTAGAGTTGTAAAGGACGTGACCTCCTGGTCTGGTTCGTATATGGCGATCTGATGGTAGCCTCTGTACGCATCCAGAAAGCTAAGTCGGTTGTGCCCCACCGTTAGGTCTACCAGTTGATCTATCCGTGGTAGGGGGAAGCTGTCTTTTGGGCATGCTTTGTTGACTGTCTTATAGTCGACGCAGACATACCATTTGCCATTCTTCTTTGGTACCACGACCGTGTTGGAAATCCATCTGGGGTAGTGCACCTCTCTGATAGCTCCTGCCTCTAGCAGATTTCCCACTTCTTCTGCCACTATTTCGGCGTGGTGGAGTGCCGATCTGCGAGTGTACTGAATGATTGGTCTGGCGGATGGGTGGACATTGAGTTGGTGACAGATGAAGTTTGGATCAATGCCTGGCATGTCGTAGGGTGTCCAGGCGAACACTTCGATGTTAGAGGTTAAGAATTTCAAAACCTCTAATCTCTTAGTGCTGGACAACGATGAACCGAGAAAAAAGAATTTATTCGGGTTCTTTTTATCTATTCTTACTTCTACCAAGTCTTCCACTGCTTTTTGATCAGCTGCTTTGCCGACATCTGCAAACAGTTCATTGCTCTCAGGTTCTTCCACCGAATGAACATATCCTTTGGCAGCGCGGCTGCCATTTACCGTGACGAAGCATTG
>NW_021028206.1:396536-475204 GCF_004153795.1 Camellia sinensis
TTAAGTAACCTGAAACAGAAAGAAAAAGCTCCGGTGGTGGTTCTTCCACCCGGGGGCACTCCGACGATCAAGTCAGTATATCTCTCAAAGATAATCAAGTACTAAATTGAATACTCAAAGTATAAGTTACATACCTTAGACCCATGGGGGTGCCTCTCTTTTATAATATACTCAATCCAAGTCCCACTAGAAGTATGACTTCTATGGATTCTAGTTCATTGTTTACTCTGGACTCTTTTAAGTGATATAGATCAAGGAGTTTTATCCTTATCTTGATTCAATCCTCTTTGTGCCTTAGGACTCTTGCCCCATATCTCGGATTCTGATATCTTCGGATATGACCTCGGCTTCTCCGAGATTACCTCGGCTTAACTACCAGTGTACGTGGCACCTCGGCTGACACGTCGGCATCACCATGCCACGTGTTGATATCCAGAAAATACATCCCCACATTAACATAACTATTTCGAGTATAATAAAGTCAAACATTCAATTGTCAGAGAAAAGATTTCCAATCATAAGTCAGTATCATAGTACAATCATGGTTTTATTTCTCATAGGAGATTAATAGATTATCAGTCATTTAGTTCATTCACATGGAATTCAAAATCAGTCAATAGTTACATTTCCTATGGGTGTCACACAAGTGAAGAATTCATATTGGCGGAGTCATTTATGTCGTGTAACTATTCCATATAACCAAATGATATCATACACATTTATGTTATCACAGATCCTCATAGGCAATAATCAGTCAAACATGGACAATACTCATCAGAAATTCATCAGTAATTTGTCTTATAAGAGACATACACCATACACCCTGTGATGACAAAATTTGATAAATTCCATCACGTACTCCCACGAGTGGTCCACATCTAACAGTCAGTGCCTCGTGTTCAGTATGTTCTCAATGTGCAAATCTATTAGTAACTCTCCAGTTTCATTCTTCAATAATTAACAGAGACTTCCAATTCCCAAATAGGTTCAATCAATATGTTCACAAGTTATGTCTAACCATGGAATATACAATCCCCGTACTAATTCCCACATAACCATTTACACATAGGTCAAGTAATATCCGTATTAGTTATCTCACTGTTTCGGTTAAACTATTCACCATTCTCTCTTGTCAGTCAATTTGGCATCAAGGACTCCAGATTAATCTACAGTTCTTGTTCTTTCCATTGTCTATATGTAAATAGAGGCAACAATAAACATAGGGAAACTTCTCACAGATTTCATTTTCGTTTTCAGATTTGGTCATAAAAAAAAAAAAAAAATTCACACATTCACATTTTTTTTATCACATATGCATACGACAATTCCACACACACTCACATTTGTAGATGTAATTTCCTAATTTCTATTCTAGGACATCCTATAGCTTAATTGGATGTGTGTGTGTGGTAGTACTCGCGCTCTGATACCACTCTGTCATGACCCAAACCCGCCCCTATAGGTTTAGTGCCATAACTGGCCAATAATCCGTGATTACCAAAGGCTTGTTTAACAATAATGGCAATAACACAATAATAGGGCTGGCAAAAGCCAAACAATAATAGAAAATAACATCCAATGAGCTGTGAGGACTTAAATAAACAACACAAACTTTCATATACTTATATACACAACCACTTAAGTCCATAAAACACTTATATCTAGAATAAGACACAAGTTAGGCAATTAAATCCCATTATCAAAACAACACAAACAAAAGTCTTAACAAAAGCTCCATGACATTTCCATAACATTAGATCACAATATAGATGGGCGAACTCTGAATCACCCTAAAGCCTTTACTCATGATGGTTTGGAACCTCACGGTGAGAGAAGGTAGCTGGCTTGACAAAAGAAGGTTTGGGTTGACGCCGCTAACTCTGATCCGGTGCCCAATCACCTGCACATGTATAATAAACAATGAACTAGAGCCCAATGAATAACAACTGTGTATAGGGGTTATAAATGATGTCCTTACAATAATTAAAACATTCAATTCATCAATAGATCAATTTCTCAATCAATGTTTCATATCATATCAATCATTTCGATTCAAAATAGTCATACGTGGTACATCCAATAGCAGAACAATCGATAAGTCTTAAAGACAGAACAATCATTTGATGGCCATCAATGCAATAACAATAGTTCCAAGGATTGGAACTGACAGAAATCTCTGTAATAATAACAATAATAATAACAATAACAATAGCAACAAAAATACACTATGGATGCCACGAGTATAGTTCAGAAAATAGGACAATCATTCATCAATAAACATTATCAATTCAGTAAAATAATACATTTGTATTAATCACAAAATAATTATAATAGAACATAGCTTTATAACAGTGTTATTCACAGTGGGCTCCCTGAAACATGTGCTAAAGATGCACTAAAGATGCGGCGTCCAACCTAAATAAATAAATTCAAGCACAACAATTCAATTACATTCATATCTTTAGCCAATTTTATTTGATTCTGTTATTTACTTATTCAATTTCCATTCGTCTTCACTCATTCGGTTCTAACTTTTCATTCATTCATTCCAATGCACTCGTGAGATGCAAATGCACAAGAAAAACACTTTAAAACTATGCAAACGATGGCTCGGAAGGTAGAAAAATGATGCGAAAACAAAACCCGAGCCTGACCAAAACCGCACGTGTGGGATGCCTGATCTGCACATGTGGATCACAGCAGATTTTGTGCCCTGTTTTTCGAAATTCTGTTTCATGTGTGAAGCTCAAAGTTTGCAATTTCAACCTCATTTTCATGCATTTCACTCCCAAAAACTCATATAAACATGCTAGAATTCGGGCCTTCAACATCAAATAGGGATCAAACTTGAAATCACCTCCCAAATCTTCCAATTTGAAGAAAGATTAAAACTTCAATGAAATTACAAAACATAAATCATGTGTTGTGAAGCTTCAATTGTAAAACCCATGAAGAAATCCTTTGGCAACTTTAGAAATTCATGAGACTCATGCAATAAATTATGTATAAAACAATAATATCATGTATACAAACAAGATCAAGCCATGCATGTTGAGTTTTGAGAATTAAATCATTTAATTTCTCAATTTTTTTTAATGATTATATAACCTCAACTCCAATTTCTCTCCATGAATTCTTAATTACTCATGAATTTCCCCTTCAATTTTGAAAACCATGCAAGAAAATAAATGTACGATCACGAAATTCAAGAAAACATGCTATGCATGGTGAATTTCAGAGTTAATTTCCTTCAGTTCTTGCCATGTGTGCTTGTATATGCTTTCTAGGGTCACATACAACACAACACATCCTCATTCAACTTCAATTCCATGAGATCATAGGTGTATCAACCCTATTTCAAGAAATTAGAAGAAGATTCTTACCTTAGATGGTTAATTTGGAGAAGATTTGCTTGATTTCCCTTCAATTTTCTTTGATTCTTCTTCTTCTCTCTCTCTTCCTTCCTCTCTTTCTCAAGCACTCTCTTTTCCTCTCAAAATTTTCTTTTCTTTCCTTCTCTTTCTTCTTGTTGAGTCCAAGAGGCTCATATTCATATATATATATATATATATAATATTTAATTAAATCAAATTAATTCGTTCTGAATTAGATTTTTATAAAACTTCATATTAAGTCCTAAAAATTATGTTGATTATAATTATGTATTTCATTCTGGTTTCTGAAGCCTCTAAGGCCTTCCATTTGCAGTGTAAAATTGCAATTAAACCATCGAAACACACCTTAACAAAGCAAACGAAATAAAATTTCAATTAACCTTCCCAATTGGGTGTAAAAATGTCAATTAGCCTATTCATGTTCGCAATTTCAATTTCTGAACCCCCCAAGGCTGTTAATTTCAGTTTCAAAGTTGTACCCCAACAGATAATTCTCCAATTTGGACAAATATGCACAAATTAAACTACGCACTTTGCATAATTAATCATTAATACATAATTAATAATAATAATAAATAGATAAGTAGAATACACATTTTGAGGCCGTTATAGTCTCCCCACCTTAAGAAGTTTGGTCCTCCAAACTTATCTTACTTTGTATTACGTTTGGATTAAATATCCTAGTCTCATACCATTATCTTTTTCTTTATTCAACAATCGTTACAGGTATATAATTCATTCCTCAGTCATTTGCCAGTTCACAGTTCAATTCAATCATTCAATCTAGTGGTTCATCACAATCGTCCAGAGTTATACAGATGTCATTAACATATAAAGTAAACCCATAGAGTAAGCTCAGAATAATAGATGCAATATTGAAGGAGTTAATCGCATGATGTTCATAATTCATGTATCCTATAAACTCAACGGTAAAGTATGGTAACACAGCAGTAACCATTTGCCCAGTCGATCAATTGCAGTCGTTCAGAAGTTATCAGAATTATAAAGCGGGATCATGTTTTAATTCCATGGCAGCAAATTCCAAGTACAGTAACACGGTAACAATTATTCTCTTAATCAAACAATCTCATGATAATACGGTAATACAGGTACGATTAATCACATGTTGCACATTGTTCATATATTCCCATAACATGACTTCCAAAATTTGATAATACCCAAGCAACCAATTCCTATCGTAATACCTGTGTGCTCAAACAATCTATAGTAAATATTCAAATGATGTTCGTACGCTTAGTTTCAAATTAGTCCGTCGTTGACAGTCCACATAAAGTTTTCAAAGTGCAGTAAATATTCAAACCAAATTCAACTTTTCGGTCTATCAATTCCTTTAATCATTCAATAGTTTACAATTCACTTCAAAATCCAATTCTATATTTTATCTAGTAGTCATCCAGAATATCCAGTAAATCCAGAGATTATTCCCATAACAACAAATGTGTTACTAAGGCAATCAATCACAAACTGTACCGAGTTCATATACTTTCAGATGTTCACATTTAATTCATAGTCTCTCATAAATTAAACTGAATCGGTCAATAGGTTTCAATAGAGTACAAGGTAAGCAGTTACACAATTCAATCTCTCTTAGCTATATATTCTGGTCATTCAGTATAATTATCCCACCAATTCTCACAGTTATATGAAAATCATGTAATAACGGTTCATATTTTCTCTAGTCATGTCAAAATCAGATCAATAGGCATCATGTCATATTCAATATAGCAGTTTTCATATATGGCTCACATGTAGGCGTATAGGGCAATTATGCATGTTAGACAACTCACTGTCAAGGTATTCAAACAAATCATTTAATCACAAAACCATAAATTTCGAGTGATAGGATTTATATATATGTAATTCCAAATAGAAGACCAGAAATCAGATTCAAATCATGTCAAATTCATAATCATATTTCAAGTCATATCGATATGCATCATGTCATGTCCGATCCAGCAGTTCTCAAAGAACGTATGGATTCACAATTATTCGGGTATCCCAGACAAGTCACCTAAGTATACAGTCATGGTCTCGATAATCTAGTCAATAGGAACAATAACAATCATTTTGAGCAAAAGCATAGTTATATCAGTCCAAAATTAGCTGATAAATAGGTAGTCAGTCACAACAGCAAAGTCACCTGGTGTTCCGTGTGTTTTCTGAGGAAGTTCACAAATCCTCTCTTACCAAGCATATTAATTTTTGGTCCCCCCCTCTCCCCCCGCCTTTTTTTTTACACCGTAGTACAGAAGGTCAATCAAATTGTCCCCATATTTAAAACCCATGTCCATCATAGCCCGTAGCATAATTCCCAGTAAGTGAATATCAATCAACAGTAACAGTACCCAGTCGGATCCCATAAGCTAACATCATACACAATCAATTCGTTACTATAACAAATAAATTCCCTACCTTACTTTACATACCATGTAGTTCTTATCAGTTTATCACATATCTTAAAAGTGAATATTCACACAAGTCTGTTAATCTATAAGCACTTGCTAGTAGATACGTCCACTTCATATCAAAGGTTTCAAAAACAATTCACAATAAATAGCATTAACCCATCACACTATTTCACAGACGTCAAAGTTCTCGATCCATATGCATAACAGTTCATATTGCAGTATCTCAGTACAGTTTGAAGGACTAACCCAACAATATCTCAAAATCCAACATTTATATATAGATACTGAAACATGTCATTAATATTAACATAACTCTTCCGAGTATAATAAAGTCAAACATTCAATTGTCGGAGAAAAGATTTCCAATCACAAGTCAGTATCATAATACAATCATGGTTTTATTTCTCATAGGAGATTATTAGTCATTTAGTTCATTCACATGCGATTCAGAATCAGTCAATAGTTACATTTCCTATGGGTGTCACACAAGTGAAGAATTCATATTGGCGGAGTCATTTATGTCGTGTAACTATTCCATATAACCAAATGATATCATACACATTTATGTTATCACAGATCCTCATAGGCAATAATCAGTCAAACATGGACAATACTCATCAAAAATTCATCAGTAATTCGTCTTATAAGAGACATACACCATACACCCTGTGATGACAAAATTTGATAAATTCTCAAATTCGTAAATTCCATCACGTACTCCCACGAGTGGTCAACATCTAACAATCAGTTCCCTCGTGTTTAGTATGTTCTCAATGCGCAAATCTATCAGTAACTCTCTAGTTTCATTTTTCAATAATTAACAGAGACTTCCAATTCCCAAATGGGTTCAGTCAATATGTTCACAAGTTATATGTAACTGTGGAATATACAATCCCCGTACTAATTCCCTCATAACCATTTACACATAGGTCAAGTAATACTCGTGTCAGTTATCTCACTGTTTCGATTAAACTATTCACCATTCTCTCTTGTCAATCAATTCAGCATCAGGGACCTCAGATTAATCTACAGTTCTTGTTCTTTCCATTGTCTATATGTAAATAGAGGCAACAATAAACATACGAAAACTTCTCACTGATTTCATTTTCATTTTCAGATTTGGTCATAAAAATAAAATAAAAAAATTCACACATTCACATTTTTTTTTATCACATATGCACACGACAGTTCCACACACTCACATTTGTATATCTAATGCCCTAATTTCTATTCTAGGACATCCTACAGCTCATTTGGACGTATGTGTGTGGTAGTACTTATGCTCTGATACCACTTTGTCACGACCCAAACCCGCCCTTATAGGTTTAGCGCTGTAACCGGCCTGTAATCCGTGATTACCAAATGCCTGCTTAACAATAATGGCAATAACACAATAATGGAGCTGGCGAAAGCCAAACAATAATAGAAAATAACGTCTAACGAGCTGTGAGGACTTAAATGAACAAAACAAACTTTCATATACTTATATACACAACCACTTATGTGATAACCCTGTTCCGTATCATGTTAATTAATCTTAATTATGATTGTGATTATGTGTTTAATACGATTTTGAGTGCCAATTGTATGATTATATGTGGTTTTGAATTTCTATCTGTTTACCGTAGGAAAATCTGTCTAATTTTCTACTTTATAATTTAAATTGAAGGCCTTATCGGCCACAGAAACTGAAATTGGATACGTCATTATGATTAGCATAATTTTTAGTGCCTATGGTGAAATTTAATTGAAAATTTATTCGGATCAAAATAATTAGATTCGGAACGATTAATTTAAGTTCCATTATTTGACCTAATCAATTTGATTAGGCAAGCTCATATATAAGGGCCTTATTACACTTAAACTCCTCATTTTTGTGAATTCAAAAATCAGAAATCACACTCTAGAGAGAGAGAGAGAGAGGGAGAATTGTGTATCTTGGCTCAAAGATTGGGAATTTGGGAGTTTAACTTCAAGAATTAGCTAGAAATTGGGAGCTTGGAACTCCAAGGTGAGTATTTGAGCATAAAATTCATGAGTATAAGTTTGTAAATTTGTGTATTCAAGCTAGTTGGGTAATCAAGAACATAAATTGAAATGAAATTGAAGAATTTAAAGCTTATATGTACATACATGCATAGAATTGCTATGAATTTGTATAATTGAGCATGAACAATATGATCCATGTAGGATTTTGGTTAAAGTTCATGCTTTTGATCATCATTTGCATCATCTAAGTTGAGAATGGAAGTGAAATTCCACATGCAAGTGCAATTCATAGAAGCATGGGTGTTGAATGCATGAAATTGAAGTATTGAAGATGGAATTGGCAAGAGTTGTATGAGTATGTAATTAATTCATGGAAATTAAGCTTCATAATGCTGTAATCTAGCATTTGTATCATGTTAGAAGATGTGCATGTGAAGTATGAGTCATAATATGCAAGATCCATGGGTTTGAATGCAAGTTTTAGCTTCAAGCAGCTTGTTGGGATTTCCAGAATCCGGCATGTCCGCTCGAGCGGGGTAATGGCCGCTCGAGCGTGAAATGCTAGTTCCCAGCAGTTTTGCAGACTTTGATGTCCGCTCGAGCGGGGATATTCATGCTCGAGCGCCAAGCCATGTCTGAAGTCACGCTCGAGCGCAGATATGAGGCAACCAGTACTTTTGCAGACCAAAGGGGTCCGTTCGAGCGGCAGAAGCTACACTCGAGCGGGGAGCCCTATTTCAGAAAATTTGTAAATGTGATCTATGTTTCATTTTCCGTTCTGTTTTATTTCTAAGAACTCCTAGGCATGCATTGAACAATATAAATGAGTTAAAAGGATAAGTAAGAAGCCTAAGAGGGATGTATGAGTTAAGAATGGATTGAAATCATTTGTGACCCATTATGTTTATGAAATGTGTAGGGTCGAGCTCAAGGGCAAATCTTCCAACAGATCACTGTGAGTAATATCTTAGCAAAGATATTTTGAAGAATGTTATATGTTCAATTGCTTACTCTTGTTCGAGTTTCATAAGTCTGCTAACATGAATGATTGGGCCAAAGGCCGCTTGACATGAATGATTGGGCCAAAGGCCGTTTGATAAGAATAATTGGGCCAAAGGCTGTCAGACATGAATGACTGGGCCAAAGGCCGTTTGACATGAACGATTGGGCCAAAGGTCGTTGGACGTGAATGAATGGGCCAAAGGCTGTTGGGTATGAGTAAATTGGGCCCGAGGTCGTTTGATACGTCTAGAACTTTACTCGTTTGATACATTAGATAGAAAGACGAATTGGGCCCAAGGCCATCTGACATAACTGTTTCAAAGTTTGTTCATGTATCTTCTTTACTTGGTATTATTCACTGGGCTTTCACTCACTCTCATTCATGTGTCTGTAGGTGAGCCAAGTGATGTTCAAACCCAGCTGCAGTGACGTATGTAAAAAGCAGCTACAGTTTTGAGGAGTCAGCCCATACGTCTCACGCACGAGACTAGTTTTCGCCCCATTTTGTTCCTTTATTGTATTTTTGCTATGTCGGCGAAAACATTAAGTCACTTTTTGTATATGAGTTTTGTTTGGCTGACTGTATAATTGAAGTTGCTGGATATATATTAACTCTATGTATATGTGTGAGTTATTATGAAATGTTTTGAATTGATTTTGTTATGACATGTAAGCACAGCTCTATGGACAAAGTTTTAAGTTTTGCTTCCGTTTGGCCCCTTAATTCTAATAAGATATGTCGTACTTGGTTTGAGGTTATAGGTAATCTCTTGATTACTGGCCGGTTATGACCTTAATCCATAGGGGCGGGTTTCGGTCATGACAGAGTGGCATCAGAGCACGAGTTAATAACTCACACACTTGTCCAAATGAGCAATAAACATCTAGAATTGATCTAGGATGCATTCATGTTATAAGTATGAATCTGAAAGCATCAAGAATGTGCTTAAATGCTTCAAGATGAATGATTATATGCTATATGGTTGTGATTTACTTGCATTGCGATTTATGTGAATATGTATGCTCCTTAGTATATGCATACTTGTGAGTCTTTTGCATAAAGAATAATGCAAGGCTAATCAGATGGTGAGAACAAGAGGTGATGAAATAGAGGAGTCTTCTACTACCAGAATGGATAGAATGGAAAGACTGATTCAGGAAATGGCAGAGACATTGAGGCAACAACAACAGTGGCAACAATAGTGGCAACAACCACACCCTCCGCCTCCTCCTCTAGTACCACCTGTTCAAGATCCTTAGAGTGATGACCGAGTAATAACCCTCACCAAGGAATTTAAGAAAATGAAACCGCCGTAGTTTCACGGGGGATTAGATCCGTTAAAAGCCGAAGCATGGGTCCTTGGCATTGAAAAGCTGTTTGAGGTGTTTCTTTGTTCAGATACACAGAAAGTGCTTTTGGCCACCTTTATGCTAGAAGATGAAGCAAGAAGATGGTGGATGTTAATGCGTGAGAATCATAAGGATATTGGCTGGCCAAAATTCTTGGAAGTTTTCTACGATAAGTACTTCCCTCAATGTGTCCGTGACAGGAAAGTATCGGAGTTCATGGAATTGAAACAGGACAACATGGCAGTAGCTAAGTATGAGGCCAAATTCACTAAATTGGCCAGGTTTGCACCACATGTGATCGATACTGACTATAAGAAAGCGAGGCATTTTGAAGGTGGGCTTCGAAATGATATTTTAGAAAGGGTGAATGTTCTCAAGCTGGAAACCTATATTGGGACCGGGCCATAATATCAGAAGCTAACATAGCTAGACAGGCCCAATTAACAACCAACTGGAAAGTGGTAAAAGACAGGGCTTCTTTTCAAAGAAACAAAATACGGGCTCCTCAAGTACTTCGAATTCTTCCCGGATACATCTCTAATGTGCAATATTTGTAGTAAAAGGCATCGTGGAGTTTGTTACCGTGTGTCAGGAGCCTACTTCAAATGTGGTAAAACGGGGCATATGGCTAGGGATTGTAACCAGAATAGTGGAAGGGTAGCTGCATGCTCAACTGCATCAATTCCAAAACCGAGAAATGCTATGAAATCTACTACCACTGGAGATACCGTAAGACAAGGAAGAGTGTTTGCGCTTGTTTCAGGTGATACATGGAATGCTGAAGCCATAGTCTCAGTTACTATTTCTATATGTAATCAAGATGCCTTTGTGTTAATTGACTCCAGATCAACGCATTCTTTTGTAACTTGTGCATTTGCATCTAGACTGAGTAGGCCTCTAGAACCATTACCGTATTTGCTATGTGTGTGTGCTCCATCTGGGGAATCTGTGTTGTGTGCATCTGTATATCGGTTTTGTGACATGCGCATTGGGAATGCTATTCTGTATGTAGACTTATTGCCCTTGTACTTTAGACATTTCGATGTAATTCTGGGCATGGATTGGTTAACTAAATATTGTGCCATCATCGATTATGTAACTAAACGGGTTGTATTTAAACCACCAGAACAGGAAGAAATTGTGTTCGTGGGTAATAGGGTAGTGCCTCCACCTTATTTGATATCTGCAATGAAAGCATGCAAATTAATCAGGAAAGGGTGCCAGGGTTATTTGTGTTGTGTGCTATCTGAGCAATCTGTGAATGATGAGTTGAATAATATCCCTATTGTTAGAGAATTCCCAGATGTGTTCCCAAATGAACTACCAGGGGAATTGGTGGACAGGGAGATAGAATTCACTATTGAAGTTGTGCCAGTCACTCAGCCTATTTCCAAAACTCCCTACAGAATGGCTACTGCTGAAGTGAAAGAACTAAAAGAACAATTGCAAGACCTGCTTGACAAAGGGTTCATCCGATCTAGTACTTTGCCATGGGGTGCACAGGTGTTATTTGTGAAAAAGAAAGACAGAACCTTACGCTTGTGTATCGACTATCGAGAACTAAACAAGGTAACCATAAAGAATAAATATCCTTTACCTCGTATTGATGATATGTTTGACCAGTTGCAGGGATCACAAGTGTTTTCCAAAATTGATTTGAGATCCGGGTATCACCAGTTGAAGGTGAAAGCAGAGGATGTTGAGAAAACTGCGTTTCAAACAAGGTATGGACATTATAAATTTCTTGTTATGCCATTTGGGGTGACTAATGCTCCTGCAGCATTTATGGACCTAATGAATCGAATTTTTAAGACCTACCTTGATGAATTTGTTGTGGCTTTTATTGATGACATTTTGATATACTCAAGGAATAAACTTGAACATGGACAACATCTGAGGACTGTTTTGCAAACACTTAGAGAAAAGAAATTATTTGCTAAACTAAAGAAATGTGAGTTTTGGTTTGATGAAGTTATTTTCTTAGGGCATGTTATCAATAAGGAGGGAATTTCCGTAGACCTGCAGAAGATAGAGGCAATTGTGAATTGGCCTACACCAACTAATGTAACAGAAGTCCGCAGTTTCATGGGCTTAGCTGGGTACTACAGGAGATTTGTGAAGGACTTTTCAAAAATAGCTGTGTTGCTTACCCAACTGACACGTAAAGGGCAGTCGTTTGAATGGAATAACGATAGAGAATCTGCTTTTCATGAACTGAAAACGAGACTGACCACTGCACTAATGTTGACATTGCCCACAGGTACGGAAAACTTTGTAATTTTCAGTGATGCATCTTAAAAAGGTCTGGGTTGTGTACTAATGCAGAATGAAAGGGTAATTGCCCACGTCTCTCAGCAATTAAGGCCCCATGAGAAAAACTACCTAACACATGATTTAGAATTGGCTGCAGTTGTATTTGCCTTGAAAACCTGGCGGCATTACTTATATGAAGCAAAATGTGAAGTCTACACAGATCACAAAAGTCTGAAGTACTTCTTTACACAGAAAGAGCTGAATATACGGCAGAGGAGATGGCTTGAATTGATAAAGGATTATGATCTTGAAATCCAACATCACCCCGGGAAAGCCAATACAGTTGCTGATGCCTTGAGCAGACAATCAATGGGGGATATGGCTTGTTTGGTTACTGAACAGAAGGAGATCTTGCAAGATTTCGAGAAGTCCGAGATTGAAGTGGTATTGTGTGAAAAGGGCGAATTGATAGTCGTTATTTCAGCCGAATCGACAATCATTGAGGAGATTAAACAGAAACAGAAGGAGGATGAGTTTCTTAAAAAGATAGTTGATGAACTTGAAATAAATCTAAGACTGGGATATAGAGTGGGAAATGAGGTGCTGAAATTTCAAGACAGATTGTGTGTCCCAAACATTCCTGAGTTAAAGAAGAGAATTCTAGATGAAGCCCATAAGTCAGTGTTTGCTATGCATTCGGGTAATAACAAAATGTATCGGGATTTGAAACAGAGCTATTGGTGGCCCAAAATAAAGAAAGAAATTGCAGAGTATGTGTCCAAATGCCTTCAGTGTCAGCAAGTTAAAGCTGAGCATCAGAAACCAGGTGGTCTACTTCAACCACTCCCTATTCCTGAATGGAAGTGGGAGCATGTGACTATGGATTTTGTTGTTGGTCTACCTCAGACCCCTCGAGGTATGGATTCTATTTGGGTTGTAGTTGACAGACTGACCAAATCTGCACATTTTCTACCTGTCAAAACGACATTTGATGCTTATAGACTGGCTACTATATATGTTGATAAGATTGTTCGTTTACACGGATTTCCAGTGTCCATTGTCTCGGATAGAGATCCGAAGTTTGTGTCTAGATTGTGGAAAAGTTTGCAAAAGGCTATGGGGACCAAATTGAGGTTTAGTACCGCATTCCACCTACAGACAGACGGGCAATCAGAACGGAAAATACAGACCTTGGAAGATATGCTAAGAATGTGTGCCTTGGATTTTCAAGGGAGTTGGGAAGATTATTTGCCACTGGCAGGGTTTGCATACAATAATAGTTTCCATTCCAGCATCGATATGGCACCATACGAAGCTTTGCATGGTAGAAGGTGTAGATCACCAATTTGTTGGACAGAAGTCAAGGATAGGGCTCTACTTGGGCCCGAAATTGTGCAAGACATTTCTGAGAAGATTAAAACTATTCAGCAAAGGCTCAAGACAGCTCAGAGTCGGCAAAAGAATTATGTAGACGTCCGAAGGAGACCTCTTGAGTATGAGGCTGGTGTTCATGTGTTTATTCACGTGACTCCGATGAAGGGCCAAGTAAGATTTGGAAAGAAAGGTAAATTGTCGCCCCGTTACATTGTGTCGTTCCAAATTCTAGAAAGGCTTGGTCCAATTGCTTATAGGGTTGCTTTGGTACCAGGATTCGAACAAATCCATAATGTGTTTCATGTATCGATGTTGAGGAGCTATCTTCGGGATCCGTTTTCATGTGATTGATTATCACCGGATAACTCTTAATGAAAATATGGAGTATGCAGAATGGCTGTAACGAATCATTGACCGGCAAGTGAAACAGTTAAGGAGCAAATCCATCCTGATAGTGAAACTAGAATGGAAAGAACACTATGGGACGGACGCTACATCGGAAAAGAGGATGAAATGCGACTATGCTATCCACATTTGTTTCCCGACAAACGTAAAATAAGTTTGGAGGACCAAACTTCCTAAATGAGGGAAGACTGTGATAACCCTGTTCCGTATCATGCTAATTAATCTTAATTATGATTGTGATTATGTGTTTAATACGATTTTGAGTGCCAATTGTATGATTATATGTGGTTTTGAATTTCTATCTGTTTACCGTAGGAAAATCTGTCTAATTTTCTACTTTATAATTTAAATTGAAGGCCTTATCGACCACAAAAACTGAAATTGGCTATGTCATTATGATTACCATAATTTTTCGTGCCTATGGTGAAATTTAATTGAAAATTTATTCGGATCAAAATAATTAGATTCGGAACGATTAATTTAAGCTCCATTATTTGGCCTAATCAATTTGATTTGGCAAGCTCATATATAAGGGCCTTATTACACTTAAACTCCTCATTTTGTGAATTCAAAAATCAGAAATCACACTCTAGAGACAGAGAGAGAGAGAGGGAGAATTCTGTATCTTGGCTCAAAGATTGGGAATTTGGGAGCTTAACTTCAAGAATTAGCTAGAAATTAGGAGCTTGAAACTCCAAGGTGAGTATTTGAGCATAAAATTCATGAGTATAAGTTTGTAAATTTGTGTATTCAAGCTAGTTGGGTAATCAAGAACATAAATCGAAATGAAATTGATGAATTTAAAGCTTATATGTAAATACATGCATAGAATTGCTATGAATTTGTATAATTGAGCATGAACAATATGATCCATGTAGGATTTTGGTCAAAGTTCATGCTTTTGATCATCATTTGCATCATCTAAGTTGAGAATGGAAGTGACATTCCACATGCAAGTGCAATTCATAGAAGCATGGGTGTTGAATGCATGAAATTGAAGTATTGAAGATGGAATTGGCAAGAGTTGTATGTGTATGTAATTAATTCATGGAAATTAAGCTTCATAATGTTGTAATCTAGCATTTGTATCATGTTAGAAGATGTGCATGTGAAGTATGAGTCATAATATGCAAGATCCATGGGTTTGAATACAAGTTTGAGCTTCAAGCAACTTGCTGGAATTTCCAGAATCCGGCATGTCTGCTCGAGCGGGGTAATGGCCGTTCGAGCGTGAAATGCTAGTTCCCAGCAGTTTTGTAGACTTTGATGTCCGCTCGAGCGGGGATATTCACGCTCGAGTGCCAAGCCATGTAGTTTGACTTCCAGCTCGAGTGTCCGAAGTCACGCTCGAGCGTAGATATGAGGCAACCAGTACTTTTGCAGACCAAAGGGGTCCGCTCGAGCGGCAGAAGCCACGCTCGAGCGGGGAGCCCTGTTTCAGAAAATTTGTAAATATGATCTATGTTTCATTTTCCGTTCTGTTTTATTTCTAAGCACTCCTAGGCATGCATTGAACATTATAAATGAGTTAAAAGGATAAGAAAGAAGCTTAAGAGGGATATATGAGTTAAGAACGAATTGAAATCGTTTGTGACCCATTATGTTTATGAAATGTGTAGGGTCGAGCTCAAGGGCAAACCTTCCAGCAGATCACTGTGAGTAATATCTTAGTAAAGATATTTTGAAGAATTTTATCTGTTCAATTGCTTACTCTTGTTCAAGTTTCATAAGTCTGCTAATATGAATGATTGGGCCAAAGGCCGTTTGACATGAATGATTGGGCCAAAGGCCATTTGATAAGAATGATTGGGCCAAAGGCCGTTTGACATGAATGATTGGGCCAAAGGCCATTTGATAAGAATGATTGGGCCAAAGGCTGTCTAACATGAATGACTGGGCCAAAGGCCGTTTGACATGAACGATTGGGCCAAAGGCCGTTGGACGTGAATGAATGGGCCAAAGGCTGTTGGGTATGAGTAAATTGGGCCCGAGGCCATTTGATACGTCTAGAACTTTACTCATTTCATACATTAGATAGAAACACGAATTGGGCCCAAGGTCGTTTGACATAACTGTTTCAAAGTTTGTTCACGTATCTTCTTTACTTGGTATTATCCACTGGGCTTTCGTTCACTCTCATTCATGTGTCTGTAGGTGAGCCAAGTGATGTTCAAACCTAGCCCTAGTGACGTATGTAAGAAGCAGCTACAGTTTTGAGGAGTCAGCCCATTCGTCTCACGCACGAGACTAGTTTTCGCCCCCTTTTGTTCCTTTATTGTATTTTTGCTATGTCGGCGAAAACATTGAATCACTTTTTGTATATGAGTTTTGTTTGGCTGACTATATAACTGAAGTTGCTGGATATAGATTAACTCTATGTATATGTGTGAGTTATTATGAAATGTTTTGAATTGATTTTGTTATGCCATGTAAGCATAACTCTATGGATAAAGTTTAAAGTTTTGCTTCTGTTTGGCCCCTTAACTCTGATAAGATATGTATTACTTGGTTTGAGGCCGTAGGTAATCTCTTGATTACTGGCCGGTTATGACCTTAATCCATAGGGACGGGTTCGGGTCATGACAACTTAAGTCCATAAAACACTTATATCTAGAATAAGACACAAGTTAGGGATTTAAATCCCATTATCAAACAACACACACAAAAGTCTTCACAAAAATTCCATGACATTTCCATAACATTAGATCACTGTATAGATGGGCAAACTCTGAATCACCCTAAAGCCTTGATTCATGATGGTTTGGAACCTCGCAGTGAGGCTAGCTTGACAAAATAGGGTTTGAGTCAACACCGCTAACTTTAATACGGTGCCCGGTCAGCTACATATATATAATAAACAATGAGCTAGAGCCCATTGAATAACAACTGTGTAAAGCAGTTATGAATGATGTCCTTACAATAATTGAAACAGTCAATTCTTCAATAGATCAATTTCTCAATCAATGTTTCATATCATATCAATCATTTCGATTCATTATAGTCATATGTGGTACATCTAATAGCAGAACAATTGATAAGTCTTAAAGACCGAACAATCATTTGATAGCCATCAACGCAATAACAATAGTTCCAAGGATTAGAACTGACAGAGATCTCTATAACAATAACAACAGCAATAACAATACGCTATGGATGCCACGAGTATAGTTCAGAAAATAGGACAATCATTCAACAATAAACATTATCAATTCAATAAAATAATACATTTGTATCAATCAGAAAATAATTATAATGGAACATAGCTTTACAACAGTGTTACTCACAGTGGGCTTCCTAAAACATGTGCTAAAGATGCAGTAAAGATGCGGCGTCCGACCTAAACAAATAAATTCAAGCACAAAAATTCAATTACAATAATATCTTTAGCCAATTCTATTTGATTCAGTTGTTTACTTATTCAATTTCCATTCGTCTTCACTCGTTCGGTTCTAACTTTTCATTCGTTCATTCCAATGCACTCATGAGATGCAATTGCACAAGAAAAACACTTAAAACTATGCAAACGATGGCCCAAAAGGTAGAAAAATGATGGAAAAAAAACCCCAAGCCTGACCAAAACCGCACGTACAGGATGCCCAATCTACATGTATAGATCACAGTAGATTCTGTGCCTTGTTTTTCAAAATTCTGTTTTATGTGTGAAGCTCAAAGTTTGCAATTTCAACCTCATTTTCATGCATTTAGCTACCCAAAACTTATATAAACATGCTAGAATTTGGGCCTTCAACATCAAATAGGAATCAAACTTGAAATCTACTCACAAATCTTCCAATTTGAAGAAATATTAAAACTTCAATGAAATTACAAAACAAAAATCATGTGCTGTGAAGCTTCAATTGTAAACCCCATGAAGAAATCCTTTGGCAACTTTAGAAATTCATGAGACTCATGCAATAAATTATGTATAAAACAATAATATCATGTATATAAACAAGATCAAGCCATGCATGTTGAGTTTTGAGAATTAAATCATCTAATTTCTCTTCTTCTTTTTTTTTTATTTTTTTTTTTTATGATTATATACTCTCAACTCCAATTTCTCTCCATGAATTCTTAATTACTCATGAATTTCCCCTTCAATTTTGAAAACCATGCAAGAAAATAAATGTACGATCACGAAATTCAAGAAAACATGCTATGCATGGTGAATTTGAGAGTTAATTTCCTTCAATTCTTGCCATGTGTGCTTGTATATGCTTTCTAGGGTCAAATACAACACAGCACATCCTCATTCAGCTTCAATTCCTTGAGATCATGGGTGTATCAGCCCTATTTCAAGAAATTAGAAGAAGATTCTTACCTTAGATGGTTAATTTGGAGAAGATTTGCTTGATTTCCCTTCAATTTTCTTTGATTCTCTTACTCTCTTCTTCTCCTTTTTGTTGAGCCAACCAAGGCTCATATACATATACACATATATAATATAATATTTAATAAAAAGCAATTGAATTTATTCTGAATCAGATTTTTATAAAACTTCATATTAAATCCTAAAAATCATGCTGATTATAATTATGCAATCTGTTTTGGTTTCTGAAGCCTCTATGGCCTTCAATTTGCAGTGTAAAGTTGTAATTAAACCACCCAAACACACCTTAACAAATCAAACGAAATAAATTTTCAATTAACCTTCCCAATTGGGTGTAAAAATGTCAATTAGCCTATTCATATTCCCAATTTCAATTTCTGAACCCACTAAGGCTGTTAGTTTCAGTTTCAAAGTTGTACCCCAACAGATAATTCTCCAATTTGGACAGATATGCACAAATTAAACTAGGCACTTTGCATAATTAATCATTAACACATAATTAATAAAATAAAATAAAATATTGATAAGCGGAATACACATTTTGGGGCCGTTACACATATATACAATATTTTTTATGTATAATAAATATCATGTTGTATTCTATTTTTTTTTATTGAAATATATATAATTTTAAAAAAAAACAAAATTTTATTTAGTACAAATACATATATATATATAATTAAAAAAAATTCTGTATCCCTCGCCGTGTCCGTATCCCCATTTTTTTGAAATCGCCGTGTCCCATATTTATGTCCGTGTTTGTGCTTCATAGAATTCTTGGTAGCCAAGTAAAAATTGTCTAAAATTATCATTTCTCCCTTGGTTAATAATTTGATTTCCTTGACTTGTGTTTGTCCAATTACCTCAAGAAATATGCAGTCACTTGTTCTACATTAGTCTCCTCTACTTTGAGAGAGCTCGACCTCAAGTTCAAATCTAGATAGAAAGACTCTTCGACATGATAATCAAAAAGATCAGCAACACTGAAAGTTTTGGAGATATTAAAGTCTTCGAGCAAATCAATCACATAGGCATTGTCATTGATCTTTTTTACAATCTTTTATGGACCATGCTTTATTCGCTTAAGTTTGTTGTATATATCCATTGGAAACCTATCTTTGCGCAAGAACACCATCACTGAATCTCCTTCTTTGAACACCTTGGTACGCTTGCACTTGTTAGCTGCTTCTTTGTACCTGGCATTAGTTCCTTCTACTTTCTATTTCACCTCATCTTGCACTGCTTGAGCTTTTTTAGACATGGCTTCTGTTGCAACACTTCTGGACTTCTTGGTAGACGAACCAAATCAACTGCATGCCTCGGAGATGTCACAAATACCACAAAGAATGGTGATTTTCCAGTGGCACTGTGAACCGCATTGTTGTAAGCAAATTCGGCTTGAGGCAAGGCATGATCCCATTGCTTTGACTAGTCTTCACATATGCTTCGAACCAAGTTTCCCAAAGTTGACTTAGTCACCTCTGTCTGACCATTTGTTTGTGGATGTGAGGTAGAGCTTCGATTCAATGAAGTATTGAACATCTTCTATTACCTAAAAATGGCTAAGGAACTTCATATCACAATCGGAAGTAATAGATTGGGGCTACTCTATGCAAGCGAACTACCTCTTGAAAGAACAATCAAACCACATGGAATGTGTCACGACCCAAACCCGCCCTTATGGGTTTAATATCGTAATCGGCCAGTAATCCTGGGATTACCCAAGGCCTCTGAATAAACAAATGATATACAGGGGCTAGCGGAAGCAAATACAAACATATAATCTCCATAGAGCTGTGTTGACATACATGGGCCTGGAATTTAAAACTTAATTTATAAGACATCATACCCACGTCATCATTCATATATATAGACCAACAAAAGGCTAGTTTGAACATAACAAAAGAAATACAAAAGATCTTTAACATGGTTCACAAAACTTGACCATTGTAAAATGGGAACCTCTTTGGGAGGCACTGTGGCTGGCTGACAAAACGGAACTCCAAGCCATCAACTTTGAACTTGGTCATGCGCCTAGTCACCTACATACATACATAATATTACGGTGAGCTAGAGCCCAATGAATAACAACAGAGTAAAGGATTTATGAATGATGTCCAAACAATTTCAAAATCAAAGTTCATATCAAAACAGCTTCAGATTCATATATGTAACCAGTGGTTAAGAGCAGTTATATGTGGTACATCCATTAGTTATCATATCATCTTGGTCTTGGAACCCATATACATAGTTGGTACCGACGACCCCAAAGGTCCATATCTTGTGCACAAGTAGCCATGGTATTGTTTCCCCCAGGCAAGGGCCATGTATAAACCACAGTATTGTTTCCCTCAGGTAAGGGCCATGTATAAACCACTGTATTGTTTCCCTCGGGTAAGGGCCATATGGTTATATGCTACGGTATTGTTTCCCCCAGGCGAGGGCCATGTGAACTAAGGATGACACAAATACATTTCATTAAATTAGACATTCATTCACTATTAATAACATAGCATTTCATAAAACAGTTCATATCTTATCATTTTGAAAATACTTGTAATCAAACATAGCTTTACAGAGTTGTTACTCACAGATAGCTCCAATAGCAGAAGGGTCAGAACTCTCGGATCAATAATCTATGGCTCATGACCTAAACAAACACATAGCAGATATACACTAAAACACTTGCTCGAAAAATACTTAACTCATTCCTTTCGATCTTTGTGTATTTCTAATCTTTGTCCTCATTGTTATATCTTAATTAGGGCTTAGGAACGCCTAAAATGCGATGAGGATGCCAAAATGCACTTCAAAACACTTAGTCAAAATTTCAAAAACAGGACAGTCCGCTCGAGCTCAACTTCAATCGCTCAAGCGAGCTACAAAGTCTGCAAAAGTACTGGTTGCATGATTTTTATGCTCGATCGACGCTCGACAGTCGCTTGAGCCAAATACAGGGTCTTCGCTTGAGAGCAATTTCGATCGCTCGAGCAGTCTGTAAAACTTTGTAAACTTCTTGGAGCATGAATTTTACGCTCAAGCTTAGACTTCTTCACTCGAGTAGTAGCACAAAACAAAGGGTGGTTGCTCGAGCGCAACTTCTGTCGCTCGAGCGGAGATGCAGAATTTTGGAACTTCTAGATTACACTCCCAGCTTCGAAACTCAATTCTAAGGCAACAAAACATGTTCTTTTAGGCCAAAACTTGAGGAAATACTTGTAAATTCATAGAACTTCATGATTTGAAAACCATTTCGCAAAATCAAAGCCCAAAAGCATACCAATTATGCAAAACCAAACTTGAAACCTTCAAAACATAGCATGCATGAATTGTTATGAACTCAAACCTTCCAAAACATGATCAATTGAGGTCCAATGGTGAGAAATGTTATGAATACTTAAAACCATGCTAGAATTACCACATGCATGAGAGAAATCTTTGAAAACAACTTCAAAACTTCAAGAAATGCACATGCATGCATGGTTAACGCTTATTTCTTAGTTCAATTCATGCATCTCATAGCTTAATTCCCTTGAATGCATACATTAACCAACTAAATTACAAAACTAGAGGCTTGAATTCTTACCTTAGATTCTTAATTGAACTCTAGTTGGCTAATTGTTTGAGTTTCCAAGTCAAATCCTTCAAATCTCTATAATATTCAAGTTTTGAACTCAATTTTCCTAGCTCTTTCTCTCTCTCTCTCTCACACGTTTTGAGTCTCAAAATGATGAAGATGAGATGATTCTAAAATGTTGTATGAGCCTTATATAGGCTTGATTAGGGAGCTTAATTGAACTTAGTTAGAGGTAATCAATTGGTATTATTTTATTCTAATTAATCCGTCTGTAATCGAATTTTAATTAAACCCACCATGATTTTCTAAAAATTCTAAACATTTCGTTTAAAATATTGCACTTTTCGGTAAACCGAGTAAGGACAAAGTGGAAATAAATAGAAGGGAGGTGAACTCTTTGAAAAATATTTAAAAACATCTTATTTATAGGTTTGGAGTTGAAGGAAATAGAAGGGGATGGAAGAAAACTAGTTAGGGAAAAGGTTGAGCATCAAACCGTTAAGACATAAATTAGCAGCCTTCACAAAATTAGGCATATCTCTTTGTACACTTAAAATTTCGATATGAGACCACCACCATTGGAAAGTAGACTTTTGGGGCTTTAATTTAGACTTAAAAAGAACCTGAAATCGAGTTTGGATGAGGGAGATATGCCCATTTGAAATTGGACTTGAGAGTAGTATTTTTCGACTGGCAAGCCACTTTTTGTGGCCGGCCGTACAAGTCATTGGCCAGTCGGCCAGGTGTCCCAGCAGGTAGATATTTACAGCCAGCTGTCTGCCCCATGTGCATGCCTTGCACTAGCTGTCTCTATACAGATATTTCCGACAGGAGAAGTTGTTTTTCTATAAATAGAAGCCCACCCCTCTTGATTTGAGGTAGGAAAATTTTGCTAAGAGCCCAAAGCTTGCCAAATACTGTCTCTCTCTATTTTGCAATATACATACACTCTACATGCACTCCCTAAACCAATATTTTGGGTCTTGTTACTGAGATTATTGAGCTAAACTTTTAGCCATTGAGAGTGAATACCTTGTGGTTTGTGAACAAAAGAGTAACTCCTCCTCAAGAGGTATAACTTTTGCCATCTTTACACTACTTCTTCCTTCTCTTTTCTTGCTATTTTTATACTATTTTGGACTATCTTTGACGGGTTGAAACTTGTGATTTAAAGCTACCAAAGGTGGAGGGGTTAATCATCCTTCCTTAAACCTTGTTCTACAAACTTTTATCCTTGTGTTTCCACTAATTCCCCCACTTTTGGCCACTATTTTCCAGAGTTTCAGAGGCTAAAATATGTGGTTTTGGAGGTCCAAAAGATGGAGGGGTTAGCCACCCCTCCTTAGGCTTGCTTACTAGGTGCAATTTTCTTCTATTTTGCGTACTTTTTCTAGCTTTTTCAAACCAATTCCAACACTATTTTGGGTGTTTTGGGGGCTATTTTAATTGTTTAGATAACTTATGCTTTGAATATCATGCTTGTCTTGTTGTAAGTCCTCATAGTTTTGGTGGTTTAGGCCTTAAATACCAACCTATTTGAGTTGATAGCTTATATTTCATGTTTTTCATACATGTGATCACCTTTGCAATAATCATCTCTGCAACCTCTCTCCTTTCTTGGTTTTCTTTGTTTAAGAGTTGTTTCAAATGATTGATGGTTGTTTAAAGCATGAGAAAGAGACCTTTGAGGCTTAACGGTTTAATCTCTTCTGAGGTTCATTATCAAGGCATTACATCTCTCTCATATTAAAGACAACCTCTTGTTTGGCACTTTTCTTCATTAGTGGACTTAATTATCACTTTTGGACAAAACGATTAAAGGATAGAAAGGTAATGTTAAAAGAGGCTAATAAAATGGGAAGTAAAAGAGGTTAACAAGATAATAAAACTAAGTTAGGTTCAATCAGACGATAATTAAACCTATTGTGCCATGACTCATTGCGTACTCTCTAGTGACGTTTAATGGTTCAAGGAACAATATCCACCACTTTCTTTGAGGTAACTCCATGATAAGAAAAGGGTGTTGTTAGTCTTTTATTTTCATTGATTGATTAAGCTTTTGTCCCATCGATTCATAGATCATCAGGCAACGAGTCTATCCTTCCCTTGATTAGCTTCATGATAGGGGAAGGCAAAATGGACAAACACCTCCTGAAAACACTCTGTTTTTGCTCTGTTTCCTTTCTGTTGTAGTAGGGTAGTGTCCAAAAATAGTGGCCGGCCGACCACCTAATAATCCGGCCGACCACTTTTTAGGGCCGGCCGGCCACTCCATTTTAGACAAACAGTGCCATTTTCATGGCAGGACAGAGCAGAGGCTGGGGTAAAAACAAATTAATTTTCTGACTACAAAACAGAATAGTTCTGGCAGCAAAATAGAAGAGTTTTCGGGCAGATATTCTTGCTCATGCTTGTGCGACTTTTCGATTCCCATAGTCTTGTAATAATGTAATATGTTGTATTCAATTAGTAGCTTCATTCGAAACTTGTAATGGCTATCTAATTAATTAGTTAATTTGGCGTTGTAATAATTAGTTTAAACATTCGAACATTCAGACCCTCTTGTACGAGGGAAAACTTGTAATATTGTGTATGTCTTCCAACCCCTGTTCTTTCTCCCTTTTATTTATACGCTTATAATGGTAGCATCATGTTTTGCATATTCATAACATTACCATGATTTGAATCCATCTTTCCATGCATTTGGTTCAGTGCATCATTCTAACCTTGTGGTTGTGTCTTACTTACTTACTTACTTGAACACGTGCGTTACTGCATGCTATCAAATTGATTCATATACCATGTTAACTAAACCAAAGTAAGTAGTTGCATTTTCTATGTGTTGCATTAGTCACTTTGCACATTGGAGCGTGCATTTTTCTAATTATTTTCTTCTTCTTGGCTTGCCTCGGTTGAGTACTAAGTGAGCATTTTTGCTTTAGCATATTGCATGTGTGTTAGTGTTGCCATATCAAGCGTGTTTATCATGAGGCTAAGTTCTTAGTTAATATATCTCCTGAATGCCTGTGGATGAAGGCTTTTTCGCTTAAATTTGGATGATTTGATACATGTACATGTGAGTTTGCTTTTTTAAGTAGCCCATACTCAAAACACCTTTTAAAACAAACATGAAATCAGAACATTCCAAAGTGGGCGAATTAGTCTATACTTGTGTGCATCACATAATAAAAATAGCATAATAATTTAAACAAGAGCATATAATGTACATAAAAATTATATCATGATTAGTAGAGGCCGATCTTTGATCAGGTGAGTGGGGTGCTCAATTCATGACCTTCCCCTCTTATACCTAAGTTCCCGAACAGAGACACTTTGGTTATGACGGACAAGTGGCCTTTGGCACGAGTCACGGGTTTCCTAAATTTTCAAAAAATATTTAGTGACTCTGAAGTTTGGCAATGCAGTCCATTTTTGGCACTTCCGATAATAAATGGATTTTCTAAAGATTTGTCGAATTTGGACTTATTTGTGTTTATCTATTTCACATTGCACTTGTGAAAACAGATTCAGAATCACAGGAGTCCGAACGGTAGGGCTATCATATCCGAGGTGACTATAACCCTCCGAGGACCACGAAAAGCAAGCTACAATAACACATGCAATTAACGTAGTATTTCGTTTTAATTACTTATTAGGCCTTCTTAAACAAAGATTATAAGCTAATCACAAGTCAGGGTTGTTGTAGAATGTGTTCGATGTCTTTTGACAAGGAATGAAATGAGCCATCTTAGAAAACCTGTCAACAACCACAAATACAAAATCTACTCCTTATTGGGTACAAGCGAGTCCCAATACAAAATCTATAGAAAAGTCTTTCCATATATTGTTAAAAATAGGTGAAGGCATATAAAGACCAGCATTTTGAGACAGACCTTTAGATACCTGACATGTGTAGCACTTGTTTTCAGAATTCCCAACATCTCGCTTCGATTGAGTCCAAATGTAACATTCATCCAAGCTTGCTACGGTCTTGTCTCTACCCAAGTGTCCACTCAATCCTCCTCCATGTAGGTATGGGATTAGCTTTTCTTGAAGTGATGTCTTGGGAATACAAAGACGATTTCCCTTGAATAAGTATTCCTTAGTGACATGAACATCACTAACAGACTGATTCTCTTTACATTTACCCCACATCTCTCTAAAATCTTCATATTCTTGGTATAGCTCCTTCAAAAACTCAAATGCCACAATCTCATGGGTCAATGTAACTAGCAAATTTGCATGACGGTTCAATGCATCTACAACTCAGTTCAAAGTCCTTGACTTGTGCCGAATGGTGAAATGAAACTTCTAAAGCAATGTAAACCATTTGACATGCATGTTGCTTAGGTGCTTCTAACTGTTGATGAATTTTAATGCATGATGATCTGTGTATAGGACAAAGTCCCATTGCATTAGGTAATGTTCCCAATGCTTGAGAGCTCGCTCCACCGCATAAAACTCTTGGTCATAAGTACTCCACTTTTGTCGGGCTTCACTTAGCTTTTCACTAAAGAAAGCCACCGGCCTCTTCTCTTGTGAAAGAATTGCTCCAATTTCTACACCGTTAGCATCACACTCCACCTCAAAAATATTTTCGAAGCTAGGTAGAGCTAATACTAGCACAGTGCAGAGCTTCTCTTTAATTAAAGAAAAGCTCTTCTTAGCATCTTCTTCCTAAAAAAACTTCCCCTTCATCGTGCACTCTGTGATTGGCGCCATGATTGAAACTGCACTTCTTGAGATTTACAAAAAACTTGTTCTCCTGCAAAACTATTAGCACTTGCCGCAAATGCTCTATATGGTTTCTTTCAGATTTGCTATAAATCAGGATATTATGAAAATAAATAACTACAATTTTTCCAGTAAATGGCTTCAATAACTGATTCATAACCCGCATAAAAGTACTAGGAGCATTAGAAAGTTTGAATGGCATAACCAACCACTCATAGAGGCCATCCTTGGTCTTGAATGTCATATTCCATTCATCTTCCAACCAGATTCGAATTTGGTAATACCCACTTTGTAAGTCAATATTGGAGAACCACTTTGAGCTTTCAATCATATCAAGCATATCGTCCAAACGTGGAATAGGAAATCTGTACTTGATGGTGATTTTGTTGATAGCTCGATTGCCAATGCACATATGCCGACTTCCATCTTTCTTTGGCGTCAAAAGAGTTGGAACGACACATCTTTCACGAATATGCCCCTTCTGCAGGAACTCTTCAACCTTTTACCTTAAAATCTCGTTCTCCTTTTTGTTTATCTTGTAGTGCATTAAGTTTGGCAAATTAGCTCCTAACACAAAATCAATATGATGTTGGATATCCCTCATCGGTGGTAGCTCATTGGGTAGTTCATCAATGGCGAGCCTTTTTAAACTCCTCAAGCAATGACTGTATCTTCTTTGGAGTTGGTACCACTACTTTCTTCTTTCTTTCCTTTACTAAATCTTTGTCAGCCATCACATAAATTTCTTTTGAAGCTTTTAAATTTGTCACAAACTCAGCCTCTGAACTAGCTACGGTAAGAAAAGACTATCCTGGTACTTTAGGTGATTTGGACATTATTTGTTGTGGTGAAGGAACCATAGCAATTTTATGAGTCTTCCACATAAACAGATGACATCCACATCAAACTGCCAGGGCCTACCCAAACGTATATGACTAGCATCCATATAAAACATGTCACAAACATATTCTTTGTAATGCTTTCCAATGGAAATAGGGACTCGACAAATTTCAGTTACCTTCGTTATCGAGCCCTTCTTGATCCAACCAATGTTGTAAGGACTGGGATGTGGCTCAGTTTGTAGTTTCAAGTGCTCCACCAGTCTCTTTGGAACAAAGTTCTCACAGCTTCTACTATCAATGATCAAATCACGTACTTTCTAGTTGACTAAATAATATGATCGAAAAATATTATGGCGCTGATTAAAATCCCCTGTCTTTGGTGTGAATAAAACTCATTGGACCACACAGTTGACTCGTTCTCTATCCTCTATGGTGAGCTTAGCCCCATCATATGGATCATGATCATCATATTTTACGCCCTCACCGGCTCCAAAGTTATCATCTTTTTCCATTTGATTGACTGGCCGTTGCTCTGGACAGACATTGGAACAGTGGCCGAGTTTGCCACACCTATAGCACTTCTTCATTATCTACTTGACATATGGATTAGAAGCTTCTCTAACCGTTGAACTTGTTGCCAAGTTGCATCCGCCATTAACACCCTTGGGGTGGCTTGCAGCAGTCGACGTTTGGACCATTTTTTTCTTTTCAGAGGTAGAAAAAGAAGAATTCGTAGTTTTCCATCGATAATCTAAATATGTTGGCTTGTGTTCCAACAACTCGGCTTTAAGAACCATGTTGTGCACTTCCTCCATGCACACAAAATTGCCAAACCAATCTTCTCTTGAATTGTTTGCTTCAATCCATTGAGATATCTGGCTACTCGTTGTCCTTCTGTCTCATTCAGATTGTTGCAATCTGAAAGTTAAGAAAACTCGGTAGTGTAGTCAAACACAAATTTGGACCCCTGTGAGCTATTTTGATAAAGCTAGAACAAAAATTGTTCGTAGTCCGACGGTAGTTATTTGTCCATAAGAAGCTGCTTCATCCATCGCCAAGTCCAAATGGGTCCTTTTCTTGTCATTGTCTAAGTCTTTGTAATTGGTCCCACCAAACTGCAACGCCTCCCTTTAATTTGTATGCAACTAGTTTTCCATCTTTGACTCTGAAACCTCTATCATCTTGAAAAACCATTCAACTTCGGAGATCTAATCTAGGAATTCTTCAATATGTAGATTTCCATTGAATTGGGAAATATCAATTTTTAACCGACAGTCATCGATCCATTGTTGTTGTCTCCTTGGTTGACGACCTCCATACTCCTCCTCAACCTTTGGCTTGAACCATTCACTGTCTGATCGATACTAGGCTAGACATCTCAAGTTGTTTTGGATAAGATGGCCTCGGGCAATTCCTCCGACGCAAACTCTGTCTCGGTTAATTGGTTGGCCTTAGGAAACTCTCTTAGCACATGCCCGATCAACCACTGGTGGTCTATTGTTGGTATTGAGAATCAACCCGCAATCATGTCACGAATCTCGTTCAATTGCCATTGTCTCTCAAATGCTTCCCATAAAGCACCAACCCCACGATCATCGTTAGTAGGGTTTGTGTGTACTTCTCTGTCTTGTGCCATTAAGGTAGCCAAATCTTTGCTCTGATATCACTTGACATAGTGGAATGCACACAAAACTAGATGTTGTTCTAGTAAACAAATACCCTTGAATATAAAAGGAAAATAGAGTAACTTGAAAATTATATTGATAAAGAATGTCCTTGCCTTTAGGCTTACATGACTATTTATTCCAGATAAAGTCTTGGTCACCAAGCATACGTGGAGACCAAGTAATATAAGAAACTAATTAACTAGAATAGTACTAGTCTTGGACATAGTATACTTGGAGACCAAATGATATAAGAAAGCAACTCATTAGAATATTCCTTGATCACCAAGGAAATTATATTCTTTAATAGAAATTCTTGGTTGCCAAGTAAAAATTGTCAAAAATTATCATTTCCCCTTTGGTCAATAAGTTGTTTCCTTAACTTGTGTTTGTCTAATTGCCTCAAAAAATCTGCAGTCACTTGTTCTACATAAAAAAGTGAAAATCATCTCTCTCACCCTTAATCCCTCTCGTGTTTCTCTCTCTATCTCTCTCTCTTCTTCCTGTGTATGAGACTGAAAGTCTTCTACTCAAGTTTAAGACTTAATGAATTTTCTATTTTGTATTTGTGCAAAGTGACTTTTGATATATAACTTTTTAGGTAGTGAAATCCAACTGGCTCTGTATTATTTGTATTGCAAAATGTATCTTGCACAAATATATGTGAAATTCAGCTAGTTGATTTATGAGAAATTTGTTCAAAATCCCCTCATAATAAAATTTTCATGCATTAAGGACAAGCATTAAAAATTTTAGTTGACACACCACTATTATCAAAATATCCTTGTGACTAATTTAATATTTAAAAATTTAAAATAATACAACTTTTAATCTAAATGTCGCTTTTTACTTTATCTCACAATAAAATTTTACTTTGATTCATATTATATTTTATTAAAAAAAATTATTATTTAAATAATGGAATACCATCATCATCACAAGCATCATAGTCACTATAATTGTTAATAAATAGTTACAAAAAACATAGCTTTAACCGAGTAAAATGAAATAATAACTTTAACGAAATAAAATTTTACTATTAATTTAAAATAGAACATCAACAAATAATAGACAGATTACATATTATTATAGCAAATCAGAGTAAAATTTTACTCACTTTTAAATAGAGCATCAGCAAAATAAAGCACTTGATACATATTACTAGAGCAAATCAAAGTAAAATTAATCTAATGGTAGCAAAAATACTCTCATTTGATCAAATTTGATAAATAAATAAAAAAAATCATAATAAACGAAATATACATTGTTCAATATTCACTCTTATCTGAAAAAACTTCAATAATTATGTACTCGTCATCAGAATCAAAATTGGATGATTTTTTTTCACAAATTCGGATGAATTTTAAAGTTGATGATCTATTGGGAATACGAACTCTATAGAATACAATTGATGAAGAAAAGAGCGTGTTGAAAGATTTGATTAAAATCTATACCATATATATCAAAGGGCAAGATCTTGTATGAAAAATAAGAAACAATTTTTTATTTGTCCTTGAGGAAGGAAACATTACTTCTTGAGGGGGTTTACAAAGTAAAGTAGTTGAGGTTGTCCTTTGCACTAAAAAGGGGCTCAACAAGGGGGTTTCGGCCGAATAACCCTTGATTGGATTTATCCCATGTGACTGTTGTGTTGACCAAATTAAAAATAATAAATATATATAGACATATATAGACATATATTACGAATAAAAAATACATATGTATATAAAAAAAATAACAAAAATACACATTATATATTTAATAAATATTTAAATAAAGCTAAAATATATATATTTATGTATTTTTTAATTATTTTAAATTATATATACATAATATATAAGTGCTCCCCGAGATGCTCCCAACTTAAGAAACTTCTATATGTTCACGCTTCCGCACTTCCACTCCTGCTTCATGCAACTAAGATCCCAGACCCTTACCCATGTTATATCAGGTTGACACAAGTACTCTGATGATATAGAAGAGTCCATGTAACACATGTTTTGAGTTATAATTCCTGCATATTTTAACTGAATTATCTATTAGCAAGAGCTGATGATTTATTTCCTCAAACTTTTCATGTTGACGCATACTTTCATGATGTCTACATGATTTATTTTCTCAAAATTTTCATGCAGGTTTTGAAAAGCTATCAGTTTTGAGAAAACTGGAGACTCTAAATCTCGAACATAACACATTCAATAATAGTCTTTTGCCATCTTTGAGTGCACTTACATCCCTTAAGACGCTTAATCTTGGTGGGAATAAATTTGACGGATTATTTCCAACTCACGGTATCTTCTTTTGTGTCATTGTCTCTTAAAATTTATGATTTTTTTTTAGTCAAGAAATTGTTATCATAATTATAATTACATAATCATTCTTACTATTTTATATTGTTAATTGTTATTACTATGTTATAAGTTCATGACTTTATTTATTAAATATTGTTATTATGATGTTTCTTTGGGCAGAATTGGCATATTTGGGGAATGTGGAAACGTTGGATTTAAGTTCTAATCTAATTAGTGGGATCCAAGGTAAAACTTACAACTTCCTGAAACTTACATTCCTGCCTCAAGTTTTCAATTAGAAGCGTAGAAGAACCATATGTCATTTGTAGATTTTGATGTTAGTTACTAAAAATAATGTACTACCTTTCCCATCCATTTGCATTGTAATCACTAATTTGGTTCATAATACCTCAGCAATATTATGAGCTGAACCATAATCTTGATAGGTAGAAAAGCTCCTCCTAATGTGGGGAGTTGAGTCACTGGAAGTATACTCATTCATTATCATTATTTTCACCAATAATTCTACAGACGCAACCGATCATAGAATCTACCGTAGAAAATATACTTTGAATGACATTAGTGGAGTAATCTTTTTAGTTGTGGGTCCCACGACCTAATGCATATGATCATATTTATATATGTTTAATCTATTATGTGAGATAAAATAATGTTTTATGTGACATTTAGGTACTGTTTGATAAAATTAAAAATTAAGTATTAAAAATTGAATATTGAATTTTTTAAGTTAAAATGCTATTTGATAAAAATTTAAGTACTGAATTAAAACAATTTGTTTGATATGTATAATATTAAATTTAAAATTTATTACTTTTAAATTATATTTTTCAATTTATATTATAATAGTGAGTTGGCAGTGGTGGTGGTGGAGATAACAATGATGCCTATAGCACCAATAACAATGGTGGCGTAGATAGAGAGATAGTGGTTGTGGTGATGGTAGAGGGGTAACGTAGTAGTGATAAAAAGGGAGTGATGGCAGCGGTGTAATGATGGTATTTATTGTGGTGGTGGTTATGGCAACGGTGGCAATGGTTGTGAATATCAAGGGTTGTAGTAGTTTTTTAGTATTGGTGGTAGTGGCAATGTCAGTGGCAGTGGCAGTGGCGACTGTGATAGTAGTGAAATGATGGTGGTCGTGGAAGGGTGGTGGGTGGTGGTGGCAGCGACAGCAGTGAAGGTGGTGATGGTAGCAGCGGCAGTGATGATGATGGAGGTTGTGAGGTTATAATGGTGTATCTTGATACTTATGTGTAAGTATTTATAAATTCAGTCAGAATTAGATAAGTTTCCTATCACTTAAAATTTTCTTAATTTTTAACTTACATTTTAAGAGCTACTTCAATTTTTAAGTTATACCATTTGTGGTTATCAAACAAGCTTAATTGATTTTTACTTAATATATTTAGTTTTAAGTGTTGAATTAGGTTATCAAATACCACTTTAGTGTCAAAAAGCTATTTTACTCATTTGATAGCAATATACAACAATATATGCATATAGTGATAGTCTTAAATATGAATATATACGAAGTGTCATATGGAAAGTGTCAGACATATCTCACACCCTTGTTCAAGTGTTACGTGTATTTTATTTATTTTGAGGAGTCCATGTAGCTTAATTTCTCCTTCAACCATTATTTACCTCAACTCTTTGTAATCTCCAGAATATATTATTTGGAGGACGACTCACTTTCTTCAATCAACTTGATTTTCTAGGATAAACTAAAAAATGACAATGATCTTAAAAAATAAAAAACTGAACCAAAAGTGGTAACTATGAACATGATTGATTATCATATGTTTTGTTTAATGTCGTTCTTTTAACCTTACAACTTTACTGAAAGATAGATCGAGTTAAATTTGCATTAACTAATATGATCATAGTTCTATAAATATGAACGTAAGTTTACAATAATTTACTGCAGGTTGTGAGACCTTGTCAAGATTGAAAAAGCTGGACACTTTATCTCTTAGTGACAACTACTTCAACAAGAGCATCATTCTATGTTTAAGTTCATTGATATCTCTGAAGAATCTTTTTTTTGGTTACGCTAACTTGGGAGATTTGTTTCCTTCCCGAGGCATGTCTATCTTTAATATTACTCCCAAAAATAATATATGTTATTCATCCTTATCTTACTAGTATCTTCTATTTTTTTTTATTGCGGAATTAACAGCGCTCGAAAACTTGGAGATGCTGGAATTAGCTGGATGTGGACTTAGCTCCCTAACAATGCTAGGTATAACTCAACTTATCTTTTAAGCTGGATCTGGGCTTATCTTCTATTTTGTTTTAAGTTTGTTGCCTAATTCCCTACTTTTCCAACATGCCTTAGATTACTCACACAAAACTATTGGGGAAAAAAAAACTGTCAGGAAGCATAATTAAAAAAAAAAAAATTACTCCTCCTTACCCTATGTCAAGAAAGCCAGTCTCTTGCCGATCAAAAAAAAAAAAAAGAAAGCCAGTCTCAGTTCGGTCCATTATGAAGTGCAAATCTTTTGAAGTACTTATAAAAGCAATAAGTCTGTCATGTTCACTATGTGCTCTGTAGTTGACTTCTAATGGCATTTGATTGTGGTCATATGCTCAGATTCTAAACTACTATCTAAGTGGAGCAAGATGAGACATCTAGATCTAAGTCGTAATTCTTTCGGTAAGGACATCTTACGGATTTTGGGTGCTCTCCCCTCACTTAAGTTTCTATCCTTACATGACAATGCAATAAAAGGACCACTTTCTATCCAAAGTGCACGAATTTTCTTTTCTTTTCTTTTCTTTTTTAATTCTTGGTTTTTAAAGTTTATTTTTTAAGCTTCATTTGAGTGTTGAGAAGACTTAAAAGGAAAATGAAATCTTACAGCTACACTACATATTGGCCAAGTGACTTTTCACATCTTTATTTCCTTTTCCACCTCCTGGCAAGCAAACTGTGGAAACTACGTTTTTGTTTGCTGTGTTTTCCTTTTCTGGTTTTTCTAATCTATCAATGCCATTGTAGACCATAAAAAATTAAAATCATTTTTTTTAGTTGGCCCTGAAGCACTAACTGATTGACCTGTAAATATATATATATATATATCTATATAATAAAGCCTGATGATTTTTGAAATTGTTCTACACACATTTGTCCTACTAAGACATTTGGACGGCTCAAATCTATTCAAATTATAAAACAACGGCTGAGATATATTTTTCAAAAAATATCCTACATGTACATTTTCTATTTTTCCATTTCTCTCTCTTACTTTTTCCTTTTTCTCACCCATCCTTCTATGATCCCATGAACCCACCTTCCTCTCTCTTTTATTTTTATTTTTTTATTTTCTACCTTTTTTATTTTTCTCTCTATTTGGTTATTTTTTTATTTTCTCCTTTTTGTTTACTTATTTTTATTCATATTATATGAAAAAGTCTGCGAACCCAGAATCATGAGCCAGATTTTACTGTGTGTAGTGGATATTATATTAATGAATTTTTTAGTCCACAAATTAAATGAATTTGAACAATTAATTATTATTTTTAAATATATTGAATATCTGATAGACTTCGTAAATTTAGACCTCATATGAATTTTCAGCATCTATATAATAAAGAAGGATGGTTTTTGAATTTGTCTAACACACACTTGTCCTACTAGGATATTTGGACAGCTCAGATCTATTCAAATTATAAAATAACGCCTGAGATATATTTTCTAAAAAATATCCTATATGTACGTTTTTTATTTTTCCGCTTTTCTTTATTACTTTTTTCTTTTCACACCTATCCTTCTATGATCCCATGATCTCACCTTCCTCTCTTTTTTATTTTTTATTTTTTATATTTTCTCTCATTTTTATTTTTCTCTCTATTTGTTTAATTTTTTTTATTTTCTCCTTTCTGTTCACTTATTTTTATTCATATTACATGGAAAAGTCTGCGATCCCAGAATTAGGAGCCAGATTTTACTCTGTGTAGTGGATATTAAATTAATGAATTTTTTAGTTCACAAATTAAATGAATTGAATGGAATACCATCATCATCACAAGCATCATAGTCACTATAATTGTTAATAAACAGTTACAAAAAAACATAGCTTTAACTGAGTAAAATGAAATAATAACTTTAACGAAATAAAATTTTACTATTAATTTAAAATTGAGCATCGACAAATAATAGACATATTACATATTATTATAGCAAACCAGAGTAAAATTTTACTCACTTTTAAATAGAGCATCAGCAAAATAAACCACTTGATACATATTACTAGAGCAAATCAAAGTAAAATTAATCTAATGGTAGCAAAAAATACTATCATTTGAACAAATTTGATAAATAATAAAACAATCATAATAAACGAAATATACATTGTTCAATATTCATTCTTATCTGAAAAAACTTCAATAATTATGTACTCGTCATCAGAATCAAAATTGAATTATTTTTTTTCACAAATTCGGATGAATTTTAAAGTTGATGATCTATTGGGAATACGAACTCTATAGAATACAATCGACGAAGAAAAGACCGTGTTGAAAGATTTGATTAAAATCTATACCATATATATCGAAGGGCAAGATCTTGCATGAAAAATAAGAAACAATTTTTTATTTGTCGTTTAGGAAGGAAACGTTACTTCTTTAAGGGGTTTACAAAGTAAAGTAGTTGAGGTTGTCCTTTGCACTAAAAAGGGGCTCAACAAGGGGGTCTCGGCCGAATAACGCTTGATTGGATTTATCCCATGTGACTGTTGTGTTGACCAAATTAAAAATAATAAATATATATATAGACATATATTACGAATAAAAAATACACATTATATATTTAATAAATATTTAAATAAAGTTAAAAAATATGTATTTTTGTATTTTTTAATTATTTTAAAGTATATAGACATAATATATAAGTGCTCCTCGAGGCGCTCCCAACTTAAGAAACTTCTATATGTTCACGCTTCCGCACTCCCACTCCTGCTTCAAGCAACTAAGATCCCAAACCCCTTACCCATGTCATATCAAGTTGACACAGGTACTCTGATGAAATAGAAGAGTCCGTATAACACATGTTTTGAGTTATAATTCCTGCATATTTTAACAGAATTATCTATTAGCAAGAGC
Source organism: Camellia sinensis (assembly GCF_004153795.1). Classification (NCBI taxonomy): domain Eukaryota; kingdom Viridiplantae; phylum Streptophyta; class Magnoliopsida; order Ericales; family Theaceae; genus Camellia; species Camellia sinensis. The sequence goes on from NW_021028206.1 coordinate 433,299, forward strand.
TGGTGATTTATTTCCTCAAACTTTTCATGTTGACACATACTTTCATGATGTCTCAATGATTTATTTTCTCAAAATTTTCATGCAGGTTTTGAGAAGCTATCAGTTTTGAGAAAACTGGAGACTCTAAATCTCGAACATAACAAATTCAATAATAGTCTTTTGCCATCTTTGAGTGCACTTACATCCCTTAAGACACTTAATCTTGGTGGGAATAAATTTGAGGGACTATTTCCAGCGCACGGTATCTTCTTTTGTGTCATTGTCTCTGAAAATTCATGATTTTTTTTTAGTCAAGAAATTGTTATCATAATTATAATTACATAATCATTCTTACTATTTTATATTGTTAATTGTTTTTACTATGTTATAAGTTCATGACTTTATTTATTAAATATTGTTATTATGATGTTTCTTTGGGCAGAATTGGCATATTTGGGGAATGTGGAAACGTTGGATTTAAGTTCTAATCTAATTAGTGGGATCCAAGGTAAAACTTACAACTTCCTGAAACTTACATTCCTGCCTCAAGTTTTCAATTAGAAGCGTAGAAGAACCATATGTCATTTGTAGATTTTGATGTTAGTTACTAAAAATAATGTACTACCTTTCCCATCCATTTGCATTGTAATCACTAATTTGGTTCATAATACCTCAGCAATATTATGAGCTGAACCATAATCTTGATAGGTAGAAAAAGCTCCTCCTAATGTGGGGAGTTGAGTCACTGGAAGTATACTCATTCATTATCATTATTTTCACCAATAATTCTACAGACGCAACTGATCATAGAATCTACAGTAGAAAATATACTTTGAATGACATTAGTGGAGTAGTCTTTTAGTTGTGAGTCCCACGACCTAATGCATATGGTCATATTTATATATGTTTAATCTATTATGTGAGATAAAATAATGTTTTATATGACATTTAGGTGCTGTTTGATAAAATTAAAAATTAAGTATTAAAAACTGAATACTGAATTTTTTAAGTTAAAATGCTATTTGATAAAAATTTAAGTGCTGAATTAAAACAATTTGTTTGATATGTATAATATTAAATTTAAATTTTATTATTTTTAAATTGTATTTTTCAATTTATATTATAATAGTGAGTTGGTAGTGGTGGTGGTGGAGACAACAATGGTGCCTATCGCGCCAATGACAATGGTGGTGTAGATAGAGAGATAGTGGTTGTGGTGATGGTAGAGGAATAACGTAGTAGTGATAAAAAAAAAAGGGAGTGATGGCGGCGGTGTAATGATGGCATTTATTGTGGTGGTGGTTATGGCAACGGTGACAATGGTCGTGAATATCAAGGGTTGTAGTAGTTTTTTAGTGTTGGTGGTAGTGGCAATGGCAATGGCAATGTCAGTGGCAGTGGCAGTGGTAGTGGCGACTGTGGTGGTAGTGAAATGATGGTGGTCGTGGAAGGGTGGTGGGTGGTGGTGGCAGCGACAGCAGTGAAGGTGGTGATGGTAGCAGCAACAGTGATGATGATGGAGGTTGTGAAATTATAATGGTGTATCTTGATGCTTATATGTAAGTATTTATAAATTCAGTCAGAATTAAATAAGTTTCCTATCACTTAAAATTTTCTTAATTTTTAGCTTACATTTTAAGAGCTGCTTAAATTTTTAAGTGATACCATTTGTGGTTATCAAACAAGCTTAAAATGATTTTTACTTAATATATTCAGTTATAAGTGTTGAATTAGGTTATCAAATACCATTTTAGTGTCAAAAAGCTATTTTACTCGTTTGATAGCAATATACAACAATATATGCATATAGTGATAGTCTTAAATATGAATATATAAGAAGTGTCCTATGAAAAGTGTCAGACATATATCTCACGCCCTTGTTCAAGTGTTACGTGTCCGACATTGGTATTTTATTTATTTTGAGGAGTCCATGTAGCTTAATTTCTCCTTCAACCATTATTTACCTCAACTCTTTGTATTCTCCAGAATATATTATTTGGAGGACAACTCACTTTCTTCAATCAACTTGATTTTCTAGGATAAACTAAAAAATGACAATGATCTTTAAAAATAAAAAAACTGAACCAAAAGTGGTAACTATGAACATGATGGATTATCATATGTTTTGTTTAGTGTCGTTCTTTTAACCTTACAACTTTATTTATTTTTTTTGATAAGCGAAGAAAAGGAAGCTTTATTGATGAAGACCGAATAAGGAAATACATCAATAAAGAAGAAGGGGAGGGGGAAGGGAAAGGGGAAAGATGGTGAGTTGGTGAGTAACCAACCACAATCAACAAACCCAAACCACAATACAACCGAAATCAGAAACATGCCAAAGCCAATAGATAAAAAACACTACCAACCAGCCAAAAAACAAACCAAAACAAAGACTGAAGAAGATCAGCAAGAAGCAAACCATCTTTCCCTCTGCTGGAGCATCCAGACAGCAGGCCACACACACTAGCAAGAATCAGACCATCAGTGAGGCAAGAAGATCAGCATCAGGGCATCCCATAGATCAACACAACAATTCAAACCAATGCCCAGAACACCTTTGCTAACAGAGGGCAAATGCACTGCCTTCACAGACCAGAACCAAGCAGGCCTCTGCACTGCCTTCACAGACCAGAAGCTGGTACCTACCACTCTGCAACCAATCTGCATACATACCAATCTGCTTCAAACCCATCTGCTAGCAATCTACATAATGACAGAAGCTTCATTTACAGGAGCTTCACTGGAACCAGAGAGAGAGCTTCAGACCAGACTTCTACAAACAAATCTGCTACTTCCCACACTGCTACCACTCTGCATACTGACAGAACAAGCAAAACCTACGTGATACAACCTCTCACCTGCTTCAAATTTGCGACAATATCATGCACAGTGTAATTCACCCCTTTAACATATGACTTGATCCATAATGCAATTCTTACTTTTATTAGCTCTACTATCTGTGCGAAATCTGCATTACCATTGTTAAATAAGCATTCATTCCTAAGTTTCCATAAGGACCAAAGCATGGCCAAAGGGACCACCTTCCAAATGTTGAACTCCTCCTTCCTGAATTTCATACCAGACCACCAGTCAAGCAAAATAACCACAGATCCTGGTGTTACCCACTGCACTTCCCACCAGTTTACCAACTCAGACCATAACTTCCATACCAATGGGCATAAAAGCAACACATGATTTATGGTTTCTACCTCTGCTTTGCAAAATACACATAGTGGGCTGACATTGGCAGGTATAGCTCCAATCCTTTGCATGAATTCTGCTGTTTTAAGTCTCCCTTTCCAAGCTAACCAGCTGAAGAACTGAGCCTTCGGGGGGGCTGCATTTTTCCACAGGAACTTTGAAATGGAAACTGTGGGTCCATTAACTAATTCCAACCTTTTCCACACTGATGCCACAGAGAATACTCCAGAATTACTTGCTCTCCACAAACAGTAATCCTCAGTTAGAGGATTTAGATTAGGTACCTCTGCTAGTAATACATTTAGCCTATGAACTTCCTCCTCCTCCCAAGCTAAAAGTGATCTTCTAAATGCCAACTTCCAATCACTGCCCGGCCCTTTCCGGTGGTAAAAAAATTGAGCATAAGTTTACAATAATTTACTGTAGGTTGTGAGACCTTGTCAAGATTGAAAAAGCTGGAGACTTTGTCTCTTAGTGACAACTACTTCAACAAGAGCATCATTTTATGTTTAAGTTCATTGATATCTCTGAAGAATCTTTTTCTTGGTTACGCTAACTTGGGAGATTCATTTCTTGCCCGAGGCATGTCTATCTTTAATATAACTCCCCAAAATAATATATGTTATCCATCCTTATCTTACTAGTATCTTCTATTTTGTTTTATTGCAAAATTAACAGTGCTCGAAAACTTGGAGATGCTGGAATTAGCTGGATGTGGGCTTAGCTCCCTAACAATGCAAGGTATAACTCAACTTCCTTGATTAACTGGATGTGGGCTTATCTTCTATTTTGTTTTAAGTTTGTTGCCTAATTCCCTACTTTTCCAACATGCCTTAGATTACTCACACAAAACTATTGGGGAAAAAAAAAAACTGTCAGGAAGCATAATTAAAAAAAAAAAAATTACTCCTCCTTACCCTATGTCAAGAAAGCCAGTCTCAGTTCGGTCCATTATGAAGTGAAAATCTTTTGAAGTACTTATAAAAGCAATAGGTCTGTCAAGTTCACTATGTTCTCTGTAGTTGACTTCTAATGGCATTTGATTGCGGTCATATGCTCAGATTCTAAACTACTATTACTATCTAAGTGGAGCAAGATGAGACATCTAGATCTAAGTCGTAATTCTTTCGGCAAGGACATCTTACGGATTTTGGGTGCTCTCCCCTCCCTTAAGTTTCTATCCTTACATGACAATGCAATGGAAGGACCACTTTCTAACCAAGGTGCACGTATTTTCTTTTTCTTTTTTTTTTTAATTCTTGGTCTTTAAAGTTAACTTTTTAAGCTTCATTTGAGTGTTGAGAAGACTTAAAAGGAAAATGAAATCTTATAGCTACACTACATATTGGCCAAGTGACTTTTCACATCTTTATTTCCTTTTCCACCTCCTGGCAAGCAAACTGTGGCAACTACGTTTTTGTTTACTGTGTTTTCCTTTTCTGGTTTTTCAAATCTATCAATGCCATTGTAGATCACAAAAAGTTAAAATCATTTTTTTTAGTTGGCCCTGAAGCACTAACTGGTTGACCTGTAAATATATATATATATATATCTATATAATAAAGCCTGATGACTTTTGAATTTGTTCTACACACATTTGTCCTACTAAGACATTTGGACGGCTTAGATCTATTCAAATTTTAAAACAATGACTGCGATATATTTCTAAAAAATATCTTACATGTATATTTTTTATTTTCCCGCTTCTCTGTCTTACTTTTTCCTTTTCTCACCCATCCTTCCATAATCCCATGATCCCACCTTCCTCGCTCTATTTTCTTTTTGTTTTTTTGTTCTCCCATTTTTATTTTTCTCTCTATTTGTTTTTTTTTTATTTTTTATTTTCTCATTTTTGTTTACATATTTTTATTCATATTATATGGAAAAGTCTACCATCCCCGAATTAGGAGCCAGATTTTTTTGAGTGTAGTGGAGATTAAATTAATGAATTTTATAGTCCACAAATTAAATGAATTTGAACAATTAATTATTATTTTTAAATATATTGAATACTTGATAGACTTCATAAATTTAGACCTTATATGAATCTTCAACATCTATATAATAAAGCAAGATAGTTTTTAAATTTGTCCTACTAGAAAATTTGGATGGCTTAGATCTATTCAAATTATAAAACAACGGTTGGGATATATTTTTCAAAAAATATCATACTTGTACATTTTCTGTTTTCCGCTTCTCTCTCTTACTTTTTCCTTTTCTCACCCATCTTTCCATGATCCCACATTCTTCTCTCTTTTCTTTTTATTTTTTTTGTTTTCTTCCATTATTATTTTTCTCTCTATTTGTTTTTTTTTTATTTTCTTTTTTTGTTCACTTATTTTTATTCATATTATATGAAAAATTCAACGATCCCCGAATTAGGAGTCAGATTTTACTATGTGTAGTGTAGGTTAAATTAATGAATTTTATAATCCACAAATTAAATGAATTTGAATAATTAATTATTATTTTTAAATATACGGAATACCTGATAGACTTCATAAATTTAGACCATATATAAATCTTCAATGTAACGCCCTCAAAATAATAACATTAAACCCATCAAATAAGACATGCATTGACATATGAACTAGCCACATTCTTTTATTCATTAGAGTCTCATTACATAAGCATTACATGTTAACATCAAAACAAAATGCCCTACGGGCTTACAGCTTTCCAAGTTGACACTTGGTTACAACAAAAGAGTACTAACTCGTTTACACATTAAGCCCTTGGCTTGAAGTTACATGTAATACATCAAAAGTAAAACGACAAAAGTATGTCCGTCGCTAGCCTCCCAAGCTATGTCCTTGGACCCCTATCTTCCCCTAAACCGCGGAGTACATCCCCCATCTCCTCGTCTACACATAACGTATACAAACACATTGGTTCTATATACAATCACCCAATACATACAGTTAATGTATTCTGTCACCCGTCAAGTTCCATGACACATTCCATTGATTAGTTTCAGTTTGCCTAATCATCATGCATTGTCTACAACAATCACGACTATCCTCCACCGATAGCCCAAAGCAGTTATTTCTAAACAGAAAATAAATGCACAAATGGATATTCAATCAACATTTCATTTCCTCATTTCTACCAATTAATTATCCCAATTAATCAACAATGTAATTAGGCCATTTTCCATAATTACCATTTCAACCCTAAGGTCCCATTTCCATCAATGATTCAACAATAAGTCCATTTCTCTATTCCAAACATGCTCCTAGGTTTATTATGAATAAAACCCCAACTTTTTGTAAAATTACACAAAAGCCCCTAACTTTCACAAAATTACCAAACCAAGCCCAACATCTCAAAATACCAAAATTTAGAGACAAAAACCATAGAGAGGAGTAGGATATCCCTACCTCGAAGTTTGAGCCAAAAAGGAGATGAAGACTCGAAGATCAACGTGCTCCAAATCCAAACTTTTTCAGATTAAATCGAACCTCTCAACGCCCTCTATCTTTTTAACAAAGGCCCTAGGCTAGATTCACACCCTAGGGAGATCAAATCTTAGAGAGAATGTAAGTTTAGAGAGAGAGGGTCTCGGATCTAGGTTTTGGAAGAAAAAGAAAGTGAAAAAGTTAAGTTCAAAAACGCTACTGTCCGCTGATATAAAACACGCTCGCTCGAGCGAAGCCTTCGTTGCTCGAGTGACCAGACACAAAAAACTCTCGCTCGAGCCAAGAAGTTCTCGATCGAGTGAAGAAAAACCCAGACCGCTCGAGCGAAGGAAGCTCGCTCGAGCCAAGAAAGGCAACTCTCAGGTCCAGAACCAGACGCCATCGCTCGCTCGAGCGAAGCCACTCTGGCTCGACCCACCAGACACGAACTCAACTCTCGCTCGAGCGACCAACTCCTCGCTCGAGCGAAGACCCAAAATTCTGGGTACCAACACTAGGCTCCCAAACACAACCAACCTGTAACAAACCTGCCCAACACATCCTATAACTCAATATACAAAGTAAAAAGGATGCAAACCAGATAATAAACAACTACCAACATCCACGGACACATGTCCGGATCACTGTGCAACAAGGGTAAACCCGGGATCGCTATATTCAACATCTATATAATAAAATAGGATTATTTTTGAATTTGTCCTACACACATTTGTTCTGCTAGGACATTTAGACGGCTTAAATCTATTCAAATTTTAAAACAACGGTTGGGAAATATTTCCGAAAAATATCCTACATGTACATTTTTTATTTTCCCGCTTCTCTCTCTTACTTTTTCCTTTTCTCACCCATCCTTCCATGATCCCATGATCCCACCTTCCTCTCTCTTTTCTTTTCGTTTCATTTTTTTGTTTTCTCTCATTTTTATTTTTCTCTCTATTTGTTTTTTTTTTTATTTACTCCTTTTTGTTCACTTATTTTTATTCATATTATATGGAAAAGTCTACCATCGCTGAATTAGGAGCCAGATTTTACTGTATGTAGTGGAGATTACATTAATGAATTTTATTGTCCACAAATTAAATGAATTTGAGCAATTAATTATTATTTTTAAATATATTGAATACCTGATAGACTTCATAAATTTGGACCTTATATGAATCTTCAACATATTTTAATAAATTAGGATGGTTTTTGAATCTTCAACATTTTTTTGTCCTATTAGGATATTTGGATGGCTCAGATCTGCTCAAATTATAAAACAATGGCTAAGATATATTTTCTCAAAAAATATCCTACAAATATATTTTCTACTTTTCCGCTTCTCTCTCTCTTACTTTTTTTCTTTTCTCACACATCCTTCCATAATCTCATGATCCAACATTCCTCTCTCTTTTCTTTTTATTTTTTTATTTTCTCTTTTTTGTTCAATATATTTTACACATATTTCCATACAATGTATGTATGCCCGTAATACCTAGAACATTATGGATATACATACAATTTCTGTATAATTATATAAGCAAAAGCAATATTGTACGTATGCCTGTGAAAATTGTATGTATATTAGGCACATCTATCTATCTAGTTATATATTATATAAGCAAAAGCGAGTTTTCGTGAGGAGTTTTGTGAGAACTCCAAAATTTTATAATAAATTTGTGATTTTATCAAATTAAAATAAAAATTAAATTTAAATAGTATTGGGATTACAATTATATTCTAATCCTAACATTATTTACATCGTGCCTTCAGGCACGGGCATACGCTAGTATATATATATATTGTCCCTTCAATTTGGTAATTGAGGTGCCCATAAATGTAGGTTGCATTGCAGCATCAAATCCAATTTTGTTCATCTCTATTTTCTTTGTTTCAATGTATTTAACATATTGTCCCTTCACTTTGGTAACAGAACTGACTTATAATGTTAGCAATTTGGAGGTCCTCATCCTCTCATGGAATCAGCTAAATGGAACATTGCCAATAGAAGGCAAGAAATTTTTCATTTTAAGTTACATGGTTAATTTGTTTTCAAATGGATGTCAATTCATCGTCTTTATTATTATTTTTTTAATGTTAAGATCATTTTTGAGCTTTGTTATTTTTGTAAGTTCTTTTGGCATCATTTATCTTTTATTATATGTTTTTGCAGGTTTGGCATCTTTCTACCACCTGAAGATCTTGGATTTGCAATAGAATGGTTTCTATGGGAGTGTTCCTCCATTCATAGGGGCATCTTCTCTGAAAGCTTTATATTTGAATTCAAATAAATTTAATGGTTCTTTACCCATTGAAGGTAAAAATCTACCACGATGGTTTGTTAATGTAATTGTTACAAACTAAAAGCCAGACAAAAAGAAATTTAAATAAAGATGCTAATTTGCTGGGTTTTGTTTATTTATTTATTTATTTATTATTATTATTATTATTATTATTTAAGTTCATTGCTTTGTGCTTGTTTAATTTGTTCATCGTTGATGAAAACTTTGAACTGTCATTACCTTTCCTCTTAAGAAGTAGTCAATTTCTTATAATAGCAAACATTTTAAAGAGTAGCATATAAGTTTCTTCTAGCATGACCAGTGAGATGGGCATTACATAAATTTGTTGCTTTTGCAGGTTTATGTGAACTGAAGAAACTTGAAGAGCTCGACCTCAGCTATAACCACATTGAAGGAATCCTTCCTCCATGCCTAAGCAATTTGACATCTCTCAGGTTGTTTGATGTTTCTGGGAACCAATTCACAGGAAACCATTTATCATCTCTGCTGGGCAGCCTCAATTCCCTAGGGTACATTGATCTTAGGCATAATCGTTTTGGGGGATTATTCTCATTTAGCTCATTTGTGAACCATTCCAAGCTTGAGGTGGTTGCAATTACAAGTGATAATGACAAATTTGAGGTGGAAACTGAATATAAAGATTGGTTACCCATGTTTCAGTTGAAGGTCTTTGTGCTACCAAACTGTAATCTGAACAAGCGCTCTGGTGATTTTCCGAAGTTTCTTCTTCACCAGAACACACTAAGTTTTATTGATCTCTCCCACAACAACTTGGAAGGTTCATTCCCAAACTGGCTACTTGTGAACAATACGAAACTGGAATATTTAAGTCTGCGGAATAACTCTTTTGTTGGTGAATTTCATTTGTCGCCATATTACAATTCTTATACTTGTTGGATGGATGTTTCAGACAATCAATTAATTGGGCATATTCAACTTAATATGGGGGAGATGGTTCCATATCTTATACACATAAACCTATCCAGGAATGCTTTTGGAGGTAGTATCCCATCCTTAATTGGTAAGATGAGAATTTTGGAGGTTCTAGATTTATCCAGTAATAATCTTTCAGGAGAAGTATCGAAGCAGTTAGTCAGAAATTGCAGATCTCTACGTTCTTTAGCATTATCAAATAACAAATTTCATGGCCAAATGTTTTCAGATGACTTCAAATTGACTCAGATAGAGTATTTACGATTGAACGATAATCAGTTTACCGAGCCTCTGACAAATGTGGTCTTCAATTTGTCTAAACTTTCTATGTTGGATATTAGCAACAACAACATGTCAGGTAAGATTCTAGATTCGATGAATAACGTGATATGTTTGAGAGCATTGATCATGCGAAATAATGCATTTAATGGTCAGTTCCCATGTGCACTGATTCCAAATGTGTTTATGGACATCTCTCATAACTCATTTTCGGGAACACTTACTTCTTGCTCAAACCCAAACTTGGGAGTCCTGGAGCATGTGCATTTGCAAGGGAACCATTTTACGGAATTCATTCCAGAAGCTCTTACTAATTTATCAAAACTTGTGACATTGGATGTCAGTGACAACAACTTGTCTGGCAGCATTCCCCTGTCCATTAGGTTGCTTGCCAACCTTAGCATTCTTGTATTGAGAGGAAACCAATTGGGTGGTTCCATTCCAACACAACTGTGCCAACTGAATAAGATAAGCTTGATGGATCTTTCCAAAAACTCTTTTACGGGGTCTATACCAAGTTGTTTAAGTAATATCACATTTGGGGCAATAGGGGCTGCTGATCTTGCTTTCGCTCAAACACCTTTAGAATTTTACAGCACTAGGCATATCTTCTATGTGTATGAAAATGTCCTACTTCCACATCTAGATATGATCTTTGAGATTGGTGGCCCTGATGGCTCATATGATAAAGTAGATGAAGTTGAGTTTGTTACTAAGAGTAGGACTAACTCCTACCGGGATGGCAGCATCCTTAACTTCATGTCTGGATTGGATTTGTCATGTAACAAACTAACAGGTGAAATACCTTTTGAACTAGGGAAGTTAAGTAGTGTTCGTGAACTGAACTTGTCTCACAATCTCTTGATTGGACCCATCCCGAAGACCTTCTCAAACCTTACTCAAATAGAAAGTTTGGACCTTTCTTACAACAATTTGAGTGGAAACATCCCAACAGATCTAATCAATCTAAATTTTTTGGCAGTGTTCATTGTGGCTCACAACAATTTATCAGGTAAAATATTAGACAGAAAGGCACAGTTTGGGACCTTTGAAGCGAGCAGTTATGAGGGAAATCCATTTCTTTGTGGACCACCATTGGAGAACAATTGCACAGCCATTGTTGACTTGCCATACTCGCCAACAACAACATCCTTAGATGAAACTAAGGGGAAATGGTATGATATCAATCAAGTGGCTTTTTTTGCAAGTTTTGTCGGAACATACATTACTTTCTTGTTTGGATTTGCTGCTGTTCTATACATCAACCCGTACTGGCGACAAAGGTGGTTCTATCTGATTGAAGAGGGTATGTGGTCAAGTTATTATTTTGTTTGTAATACTGTTTACAAGCTTTTACGTTTTCAGCCTTCTGTATAATTAGCTATGCATGGTTTGTTTTCATGGACAAGCGCAACAAATGTTTGTAATAGTTAACTTTTTATTTCTTATGAATAAAAAACAACTATTAATAGCCATTATTGTCTTCTTATTTTCAACCCCCCCTTTTTTTTTTTGCCTGTTTTTGTTGCTGATTTGAAACACTTCTTCTTTTTTTTTTCGCTACATCGGAAAGAAAATTTGAAACACTTCTATCAGCTTTTATAAGTTGATATTTTACTCGGGATGCAGAACTGTGTAGGTCCGGCCCCTCGATTTTTGATAATTTATTATTAATTTCATATTTATGAATACAACAATGTTAGGTAACTCAAAATTTTGTGACTCAAATCACTTAAAACAATGTCGTTTTGAGTGTAAAACGACGTCGTTTTAATAAATTTGAGCCATTTGAGCCACAAAATTTTGGGTTACCAAACATTTTCCTTATGAATATTTTTAAGGAAAATGATTTGGAGCCCTAAAAATATCCCCCTAATTCCCCTAATTTCCAATTTGGGCAACTTTTTCCTTTTTTTTTTTTTTTTTTTTTTTTTTTTTTTTTTTTTTTTTTTACTTGATATGGAAATTAGGGGGATTAGGAGGGTATTTTTAGGGGGATGTAGCAATACCCTATTTTTAAAATGTATAATGAGATGATTTTTTAATTTTATAAGAATTATTTAACTAACTTTTTATTTCATTAGTATTTTGTAATATGTAATGAAATAATCTCTAATTATTTCATATTTTAAATAATAGCATCAATTTAATGGAGTAAATTTTATTAATACAAAAGATATATGTCGCTTAATTTTTAAATTTTAAAAATCAAATGGTATGTATACTTTTCTTATGAGTAATGCTAGAGAACTTAAAATGTTATTCTTAAATTTATTCACAATGACATGGCAGAAGTTAGGTTTTAATTAATTGATTTCTAAAGAAATAACTAACATGTAACATATTCACGTCATTGACTATAAATTTAAAGGTCATGTTTTAGGAGTCTAAAACATTTTTCATGTTTTATTTAGAAGATTATATCAATCAATAAAATAATACAGAATAGTGGTTTAACTGATTGTATATTGAGATCTAATAGTTCAAAACTAAAAAAATTGTTTTTTAGATTTATTTAATTTTTTTGTGAAATACTTTTAATACAACGTTTATATAGGAAATTATATTAAATTACTAATGTACCAAAACTAATTCAGTATTTTTATGCATATATGTTGGTCTCTCCCGAACAAAATTCCTAGTTCCGCCCCTGATCTCAATACACTCTATTTGTGTGGTTTGAATATAAATTTTTTAACAAAAATCAAATATTTGAACATAAACTTGTGAATAAAAATGAATTGTTCAGATATATATTTCGTTCACTATTTATGTCCCAATAATTATTTTTTGTTCATAAATTTATATCCAAATATTTAACTTTTGTTCAAAATTTTATATTTAAATAATATATACTGAGTTTTTTTTTTTTTTGGTAGTGTACAAATAAGATTATTCTTACTAGTGCTGTAGAAACCAAAAAAAGTTAGAAAAATGGTTGAGAGTACTAAAAGTGGTGTTCTAATTGTAATGATGTGGTAGTGGGCGCCACTAATGGTTTTTTTTTTTTTTTTTTTTTTTTTTTTTGACATTCCTAATACATTAGTGTTATTAGTGATCTTTTTTTTAATGATATGAATCATTGTTGAAAATGTTGTACCTAAGGTTCTTTCAAACTTGAGTGGTATTCGTTCCTTGCTGAAAATCATCATAAATAGTAAACTAGCAAGGTTGATGAGTTTATTTCACAGAAGGTTGGATAAAGACGAAAAAGATGATATTGTATGTAAAAGGCCATTTCTTTCTTCTGTTTTTATTTTTTTATTTTATTTTATTTTATTTTTGTGTGTGTAGATTATGCGATTTTATTCGTGCCAATGTCATATTCTAATATGCTAGTGTCGAAATGTCATATTTTAAGAGACTCCACCTTAACAATGCATGTGTTAAATTTTTATTTTTTAAAAATTAAATGCACTCTAATAATTAATATTAATAAAAACTTCAACTTATTAGTTTATCACGAGATCCAATACTCAAATAGATTAAACACATTGCTCGTCACCATGATTCAAACTTTTAAATTCCATCATAGATTTTGTATGATTTTATTGAAATTTGAACATATAAATATGGTCAAGGCAACAAAAGTAAAATTATCAAGTGACTGTATTTTATATATTTGGAATGCTTTTAAATTATATTTTAAATTTAAATTATTTTAATAGGATGGTTAATGTTTTTTAAAAATATAAAATTTAATTTTAATATCAATTTATTGATTTTAGTAAATTTATTATAAAATAATACATGGCATGACATTTTTTTTTGAAGACAAAATAGTAAAATTTAAAAGTCAATTGTCAAACATTCATTATTAGTTATAGTACATTATTGGAGTTATTCTAAGACTTTGTTTGGATTATAAATTTTGAGTAAAGATTTAAAAAAAAAAATGAAAAAAGTGTGAAAACCATAAATGAAATGTAAGTTAAAATTTTTCTCCATTTTCATTTTCCTTTCTTTTACCAAATTTATATCCAAAATATATGATCCAAATAGCCTTTTTTTTTTTTAACAGAAATACAACGTAAGCCAAGGGAGCTGTTTCTAGTGGAAGATTTTCTCATTTTCTCTTTCTTCAAGGTTCCAGGTGTTTGTAAAAAGTTGTTTCTAATGAGAAAAAAGTTCCATATATTCATCCAGTCTCCTTCACCAGAAATGCTTCATCTTAGCGGTAGATTGGCTTGACTATAGATTTGGGCCTCTTCAATTTCAGCACTATACAAAGTAATGGCTTGAATTGGATTTGATAATCCAAAGCAAGTTGGAGGTGGTAATATTGAGAGATAAGCAACTAAACAGGAATGTCTATTGACTTAAATGTATACTAATTTTTATTAATTTTAAAACCTACTTATCATTTTTATTAATTAGTTTTGATTACGTCAATCTTCATAAAAAATAAAAAATAATAATAAAAAGTTAATATAATTATGTTAAAAAATTAAATCATAACAAAAATAACTTTTTAAATTAAATAAATATTATAAATATTATTAATTAAAATCATAAACTTTTATATTTTTATAAAGAATTTACTGTCAACTTGAATTGAAAATACAATGGAAAATTACATGCAGGTGAGAGTTGGGAAAAAAATTTACAAACACATGGGGGTGCAAGTGTATCTATGGTGGGGTGCAAATGAAAGGCTGTATGAGTGCAAGTGTCATTTGCACCCCTCCATGTGCTAATAATTTTTTTTCCCAACTCCCACCTGCATGTAATTCCTTGATTTGTTGATAATTTTTTTTTCCAACTCCCGCCTTTCCCTATTCCCACTTACATGTAATTTCTCTATATATTGATAATTTTTTTCCCCAACTCCACTTACATGTAATTCCTTCTCAAATTTCAAAATTTAGGCTCCAATCCTGCTACATCCACACAAAAGGGCCCGCACAAAGAATTAGGATCCTCTCCTTATTCTCTCTCATTACCTCCCTACTTGTTGGGCCATTGAGTCCACTTTTGCGCCCAATTTCGATAATCTAAACCGTTTACATTTTAAGATTTCTTAAGTATATCATACTTGTAAAATATCAAGTTAATCGGATATCAGAAACTACGTGTTTGGATCATCGAAGTAAAAGCTATTTTTAAAAAAAAAATTTAATAAACAGTTTTATGAACACATGCTTTCTAATATCTGATCAATTTAATTTTTTACAGGTATGATATATTCAATAAATTTTAAAATGTGAACGGTTCGGATCATTGAAATTTGGCCCAAAAGTGAGCCCAATAACCTAATAAGTAAGAAGGCAATGACAGAGAGTAAGGAGAGGATCCTAATTCCCAGCGGCAACCCCCCGACTTAGTGAGACGGAATTTGTGAACCACATACTGTGTTGTGCATCTCTTTTCTTTTTTTTGAAAAAAGCAAACGGCCCTCTCTTTCTCAAACAATGACTTGAAGCTCTGGTCCTGCAAGTTCGGTTCTGGAAATACTCTTGCATTGTTTGGATCTTAACTTTGTTAAAAAAAAATTAAAAATAAACCCAGAAATTGAAGATCCAAACAAACACACCATGGAACTAACTTTATCTTTCTTGGAATATATATATATATATTTTTGGTTTTCTTATTGTGATTTGCAAAAACAACTTCTGGACGTGTTTATCCCAAGTTTGGTTCTTTTTCTCATGTCATGAACGTGATATTTAGCACTTTCACTTTCCAACCTTTCATCTTCCTTTATGTTCTCTCCTCTGTTCCTCTACTTTCCTCTGTTTTTAATGGCTGTCCTATACACACAAAGCCATTAAAAAAAGTTTCAGAATTTTTTAAAATTTTTTTTTCTGGGTTTGTGATGATATGCTTGGTGAGACGGTAATTTGTAAACAAATTTGGCCGAGCTAGGAACAGTCTTCTTGGGAAGTTAGGCCGCGCAATGGGTCAAGATAAGAGCTGATGTAGCTCGGTCTTAGACTAAGAAGACACTAGGTCGGCCAGAGATGGGTTGCTAGGGCCTAGACCTAGCTATCTGAACGTAGTCTTTTATCGGACCGAGATGTTGTCAATGGAGAGGGCCGAGCTATGTATAGCTCGGCAGGGTGCAATTCGGTAAATCGGCTCCGATCACACGGCCCAAACAATCGGGGACCGAGATAAGGCAGCTTGGTCAGGAATGTATATCCAAGCATAAGGGAGTGGCCATCTCACTTGGCTTGCAGTGATGCGGGTGTTCTATGGATAAACATTATCCTTGGGCATGAGACTCTTAAGAGGACTCTGCTAAAGAGAGTTAGAGTCCTACTAGGATTGTGCAAACCGTCTCACTTTGTTGGTAGTGAGTATAGTGTTATCAGGATAGACACTCTTCACTGGAAGTGTGATTCCTAGGAGGACTCTTATAAGGAGAGTTGGAATCCTACTAGGATTATGCCAGGCAGAGTCTATAAAGCTCATAGCAGGACCTATGTACAGGTATACAATCTTTACTCTAAAAAACACAGAGCTTTTTGTCTATTGTCTATTTGCTGACTTAGGCATCAGAGACGTATCCAACACACACCCGCCGGCTGGCTCACGTTTGTGTTTTCAGAAAGCAAAGCGACAACGTTTGGAGGAGTGCAACTTGATCAATAGGATAATACGAGAAGATTATTTCGTGCTCGTACAATTGGCGCCGTCTGTGGGAAACGCAATCACAAAGAACGAGCCTCTTGATTAAGGTTTCTTCAACTGATTTCAGTGGTGCACAATTAAGACTTGCCACACTCTACCATTGATGGGAAAACCTCGGAGGGGGGCGAAAAGTGCGATGGCTTACCTTTTATCCCATCCATGGCAGAGCTAGATCCCCAGCGACGGAACCCGCGGAAGGATACCCGTGAAAGACGGGGCTCCAGTCCTCATCTCTCCCAAAGCCTTGAAAGGCAGAGGCAAAAGTTGGATCCTCAGGTTCTAGAAGAACGGGTAAGGGAGCAAGACGAATTGATACAGAGGATGGCGGCAGACATGGAGACGATGAAGCACTAGATAAAAGGCAAAGGGGTGGCAACAAAAGAAGGGCGCAAAGGCAACACACGCTCTTGCAACTCAGAAGATCGTGATAGACAAGTCACTCCATCACAAGCTGAAAGTAGAAGCCTTAGGTCGGGCGATACACAATCAAGGACTTCCAAGACACGCTACTCCAGGTCTGAGAGAGTGAGGACTAAAAGGTCTTACAAGGAGGGAAGCACTTATCGACCCTCGCATTCGCACCAAACGATATCTAGGCACATGGAGTTGCCTAGGTCAGCGGACCTGCAGACAGTGCTTGAGGAAACGGCTCGAATGAGAGAAGACACTCAGGCTCGCAACCCTCGTAGAGTCTCCGCACTATAACGATTAGTTCCTAGAACACATGAGAGTGTCGAGGTAGAAATGTCAGAGCCGCGCCTTGCCTATGAACCAGCGGACAAAGTGTTAGCAAGGTTGCAGAGCTCGCCGTTTGTTCTGACAATTGAGAATGCACCATTACCCTTAGGCTTCCATCAGCCTAAATTCACAACTTATGAGGGGAAGTCGGACCCCTACATGCACTTGAGCCACTTCCGCTAGGTCATGGCGGTGTATCGGTGAAACGAGGCTCTAATGTGTATCATATTCCCTTCCAGCCTTGGTAACCTGGGTTTAACAGGGTTTGAAAGGTTGCCAGAAGGTAGCATAGCTTCATGGGCGCAACTAGCAGAAGTATTTGTAACCAGATTTAGAACAAACACCAAGACACCGGTGGGGATTGACCAGTTACTCTCCTTGGATTTGGGTGAGAAGGAAACATTGAAGTCTTACAACAATCGGTATTAGGAGACTTTTAATCAGATTGGAGATTGCCCCATAAACCTAGCTATCGCACAGTACAAACGAGGTTTGCTAGCAGGTAATAAATTGAGAGATTCAATGACAATGACGCCACCTCTTACTATGAAAACCCTGATGGAGAGAGTGCACCAACACATCTTGGTAGAGGAAGATGGGATGAGCACCAAGGCAGAGTCCGACACAATGTAAGGTCGAACGAAACATCTTCGGCAAAAGTTAACACGGTCGACAAGAAGGACCAACCACGCAAAAAATCTTTGCCTAACTGGGGGCAAAGTGGTTTGGTAGGTTTGACCGACTCTTTCTAAAAAATCTTTTCCCAACTGGGGGCAAAGTAGGTTGGCAGGTTTGACCAACTCTTTCTAACAAATCTTTGCCTGACTAGGGGGCAATAAAGAAGGTTGGCAAGTTTGATCAACTCTTTCTAACAAATCTTTGCCCGACTGGGGGGCAATAAAGAAGGTTGGCAGGTTTGACCAACACTTTTTTCTTCCTCTAGCCGAGATAAGGATCTAGGCTCAGGAAGGTTGGCAGGTTTGACCAACACTTTTTCTTCCTCTAGCCGAGATAAGGATCTAGGCTCAGGAAGGTTAGCAGGTTTGACCAACACTTTTCTTCCTCTAGCTGAGATAAGGATCTAGGCTTAAGAAGGTTGGCAGGTTTGACCAACACTTTTTTCTTCCTCTAGTCGAGATAAAGATCTAGGCTCAGGAAGGTTGGTAGGTTTGACCAACAGTTTTCATTCTTCCTCTAGCCGAGATAAGGATCTAGGCTCAAGAATGTTGGCAGGTTTGACTAACACTTTTCATTCTTCAGTCGAGATGAGGATTTAGGCTCAGGGAGGTTGGCAGGTTTGACCAACACTTTTTTCTTCCTCTAGCCGAGATAAGGATCTAGGCTCAGGAAAATTGGCAAGTTTGACCAACACTTTTTTTCTTCCTCTAACCGAGATAAGGATCTAGGCTCAGGAAGGTTGGCAGGTTTGACCAACACTTTTTTCTCTCTCTAGCCGAGATAAGGATCTAGGCTCAGGAAAGTTGGCAGGATTGACCAACACTTTGCAATTTGTAGCCGAGATAAGTATCTCAGTTAAACAAGAAAAGGCAGGCAGGAAATGGTACACTACAATAAAAGAAAAACACTGTGACCGAGCAAGAAGTTCAAAAAAAATAAAAAATTCGTTGATTGAAAGGTGATTACAAGAGGTAGGCCATATAGCTTGGTTACACAGAAAGAACGATTTCTCGTGCGATTGCGAACTCGAAGGATATAAATGTTAAAGGCAAAAGGCGGGGCTATTCAAATTTTTTGGGGTACATGACGGTTGTAACAGGAGAACGAGGATAATGGGGGCACGCCACGTATCCTAGGAATAACGTCATTGAGCAACATACAAGACTTATTAGGGCCGAACGAGTTGTGAAACCGAACAACTTTTGTAGCTCGGCAGAGTTGGGCTTTCTTAGCTTGGCTGGAGGAAAATAATCCCAAACATGCTACGCAGATGGAATTAATGGGCAATTGAGAGGGTAATTTGTGAACAAATTGGGCCGAGCTAGGAAAAGTCTTCTTAGGAAGTTAGGCCGCACAATGGCCGAGATAAGAGCTGATGTAGCTCGATCTTGGGCTAAGAAGACACTAGGTCGGCCAGAGATGGGTTGCTAGGGCCTGGACCTAGCTATCTGAAGGTAGTCTTTTATCGGACCGAGATGTTGTCAATGAAGAGAGCCGAGCTATGTGTAGCTCGGCAAGATGCAATTCGGTAAATCAGCTTCCGATCACATGGCCTGAACGACAAGGGACTGAGATAAGGCAGCTCAGTCAAGAATGTATATCCGAGCATAAGGGAGCGGCCATCTCACTTGGCTTGCAGTGATGAGGGTGTTCTAAGGATAAACATTATCCTTGGGCATGAGACTCCTAGGAGGACTCTGCTAAGGAGAGTTAGAGTTCTATTGGGATTGTGCTAACCATCTCACTTGGTTGGTAGTGAGTAGAGTGTTATTAGGATAGACACTCTTCACTGGGAGTGTGATTCCTAGGAGGACTCTTATAAGGAGAGTTGGAATCCTACTAGGATTGTGCCAGGCAAAATCTATAAAAACTCATAGCAGGACCTATGTACAAGTATCACAATCTTTACTCTAAAAAATACAGAGCTTTTTGTCTATTGTCTATTTGCTGACTTAGGCATCAGAGAGGTATCCGGTACATACCTGCCGGCTAGCTTACGTTTGTGTTTTCAGGAAGCAAAGCGACAACGTTTGGAAGAGTGCAACTTGATTAATAGGATAATACGAGAAGATTATTTGTGCTCGTACACTTGGAATGTTCAGAAACTTTATTTAGGTATATTTCACAAAGCTTGATTTTTTTGGATCTTCAAATTCTCACTTGGGTATCAACAATTTATTGAGTAAAATACAAGATGGGAAAGTACAATTTGGAACTTCGAATCAAGAAGTTACGAAAGAAATCCATTTCTTTGTGGACTGCCATTGGAGAAAAATTGCACAACCATTTCTTACTTGCCATCACCAACAACAACATCTTCAGATGAAAACAAAGGGGAAATGCTATGATATTGATCTAGTTGTATTTTATGCAAGTTTTGTTGGAACATACATCACTTTCTTGTTTGGATTTGCTACTCTTCTTTACATCAACCCATACCAGCAACAAAAGTGGTTCTATCTGATTAAGGGAGGTATGTATGCTAGTTATTATTTTGTTTCTGATACTCTTCACAAGCTATTAAAACTTTATATTTAATTAGCTATGATTTTTTTCCATGGAAAGTACGGCAGATGTTGTGTAATAGCTATTATTTTGCATACTTTTTACAAGCTATTAGGCCTTTTGTATTATTAGCTATTGTTTGTTTTCATGGACCAGTATGGCAAATGTCGCAATAGTACTAGCTTTATGTTGCTTATGAATGAAAAACAATGAATTAGTAACCATTATTGATAACTTAGTTTCATTACCTTTATTTTCTAATTGGAATATTGTTAGGAGCCTTTTATATTATCCTATTTGTTGTTACTCATGAGCATGCTGACCAATTAAACAAATATCTTTATACAGTTCCACTGGTGCTTTTGTCCTCTAGATTCATGCCATTTTTATTTTGATTTACTTGTGGTGAAAGTAAAAGGCGGAAATCATGTTGTGTTAATCACATTTATGTTGTGTCATCTAGGATTTGTGGCGGAATTTTTTTCAATAATAACTAAATTGATTTATTTTTTGTGTTATTGTCATGTTCGTATCTGTTCATGCTATGTTAACATTTAATGTATTAAAACTTTATTTTGAAACTAAAAATTGAATTATAGTGCCTGAAGTTCCCATGCTGTCAATTTGAACTAAAATATTAACGATTGTACTTTAGACACGGTTGCTATTAGGCTTACATAAACGAGTATTTTACAATTAGTTATGTGATTTATTTTGTATCCATAAAATCCTTGATTTCCAAATACCTCTTTCAGACTTGAGATTGTAGTCAACCCATCCCAATTTCTTTGTTGTTTCCCTCTCCTACATGTAACGTAACTCACCCTTTATACCTACTACTTTCGACTTTCAAGACTTTTGTGGCTTCTTGTTGAATAAAATGATTAGAAAAAATTTAATTTTCAGGAGGCATGAAATTCAAAGTGATGATTCAATAAGCGTCAATTGAGTAAATTTATAATTTATCTGCCTCAAGAAAGTCATACTTGAAATTATTTGCTTAAACTATAGTAACGGGACAAGATGATTTACGGCAGAATTGTTTGCAATTGTCCAATTATATAGTTTATGGGAAGACTAACATTAAGGTTTGTCTCATTTTCTATGCAGAATCAAATACAATTAAGGCATAGATAACTTTTTTTTTTCCAACAGAAATAAATAAATTAAAATGCTGATTAAGAATCAATCAAAAACGAAATTCAAAAAATATGACTAAAATTTGACTTGAATTTGTATAAAAGGTTGTTATCAGCAGCACAACTAGGGCTGAGTGAGGAAACAAAATTTGCAAACTGAATCGGTCCAGACTAATTTGGTAGGTTTGGTTTGATTTTTTAATTTGTGGTTCAATCCTGGTTTGAAAAATTGAAGAATCGGCCTGTGCAGGGTGGTCTTGGATAAAGTTCACGATTTCAGAGTTTAACTGAACCAGATCGTATAACTTAAATCACATATGTTTATTTACTAGATATTATGTTTGTTTTAGTTAATGATAGAATAATGTGCATGTTTATGTTTCAAAAAATATGACAGATTAATGTTGAACAGTGTTTGCTTAATGTTATGTTTTTACTTAATTGGTGAATACGATGAGAGTAGCTTGTTTGATGGGAATATTATTATTATTTTTATAATTTATGATAGGTTGAATTTTTTTAAAAATGTTTTATGATTTTTCTTGTGAACAGATTACGTGAAATTGTGGTTCCAAATCAAATCGAACCACGTTTAAATTTTAGATTGATTCCATGATTTTAATGTTAGTTCCAACTCACATGTATGCAGAGCAAAAAGTGGCGTACGATGACTTCCACCACAAGTGAAGGAGGTCTGAGCTGGGCATCTCTCGCTTCTCTTCATGTTGTTGCCATTGTCGACTCTCACCAACAAAGGGTAGAAATTTTGGTGGGTCTCTCTCTCTCTCTCTCTCTCTCTCTCTCTCATCTTTGTGTATAAATAGAAACGAGAGGGAGAGGGTGAATTGTATCATCAGAAATTTAAGAGACAAAGAGTTGTGAGTTGAATGAGAGTGTTTATCCTCCTCTATTTTGTATTTGCTCTGTTTTGGAAAAATTCTCATTTATGTCTGTGGACGTAGGCATTGGGCCAAACCACGTAAATATTTCTGTCTCATTTGTGTGTGTGATTGCTTGTTGATTATTTCCTTGGTGTCCCTAAGCCTAACAAAATAGTGTTAGAGTTGAGTTGTGTCTTTTCGAAAAAACAAAGTGCATTTTTCAGAATTGCCCAGAAATCAAAGTGGTCAAAATCCACTTTTGATCACACCAGGTGGAAGCATAGTTCTAAATTGCGGTATCGGGTAACGTAACGGTATCGATCGCGGAGTATCGGTATCGGGAGTATCGACCGGTACGTATCGGGTATCGGGCGTCGCGGCTGTGAAATTTCAAAAATCATTAGCAATCCCTTTAAAACTCAATTTTATGTATTTTTTTTCACTCTTTTAGCCTTAATTTATCACATTTTAATCAAAATTTTGATATGTAAAGGCACTTTTGACTCATTTTCAACTAAATGATATGTATTTATTTTAGCCTTAATTAATTAATTTATTTTATTTATTTATTTTTTTGATCTATTTTAATGCACTTTCAATCAATAATCAGGGTGACTCTAGTCTTATCCCCCATCAAGCAAACAAAAGCTGTTAAATTTTTTTATTTGTATTATTAATATTTTATTATATATAGTTTGGTTATTTAAAAAAATCAAGAAAAAAACCATCCCATACCATAATATAAATAAAAAAATAACCAAACAAAACTTACCAAGCAAACAAATTATAAACCATTATAAACAACTAACCAGAAAAAATAGATAAATAAATAAATTATAAACAAACCAAACGCAACTTACCAAGCAAAGCCATCGCATACCATAATATAAATAAAAAAATAACCATAGAGAAAAGAAAAGAATAACATAATATAATATAAACAAACCATTTGAAGAAGAAAAAACCCCTCTCTTGCCGTCGCAAAAAGTCATTTTGCCGTCGCAAAAAGTATTAGCGACGGCATTAGGAGTATTAGCGACGGTATTTTACCGTCGCAAAAAGTCAATTTTTTTGTAGTGATAAACAAACCGAACAGAAGCAAACCGGACAGTGTTCAGCCAAAGCAAAAAACAGAGCACGAAACAAATGTAAACAGAGCATGAGAGAAAAACCTTCAATGAAGAAGCTTGAAATCGGTGATGGTTTGGGTTCGATTCGATGCTTCTCTTGGCAACACTTTACAAGATCGATGCCCCTGGGAGATGGATTTGGGTTTGATTAGGGAGTTGAGTTTGGTCCGATTGAGGGAAAACTTTGGGGAGTTGAGTTGAGTTTGGTCCGAGTTGAGTTTGGTCTGATTGGGTTTGAGGTTTGGTCCGATTCGATGCTTCTCCAGGTGATTTGCTTTTCCATGTGACTTGTTTTCCTCAATTATTTTTCCATATGCTTTGCTCGTTTTTCAACCGAATCGGACTATATCGGAACTGGAACGCTCACGTATCGGATACAAGCCGATACGTGTCAGGAATTGGCCGCTATAGACGTGAAATTCGTTCTCATCGGTATATCGGTGAGTATCCAACTATGCACTCTCATTTTCCGTTACGAACCGGCCGGTACAGCACATACCGGCCGATATTTAGAACCTTGGGTGGAAGCTCTCGACGAGACGAGCACACAGGAAAAAATTGAATAAAAAACGGAGGTCGGAGGAGGCCGCACGCGCCATACGAGCCACTAATGCCGTTTCCACTCATCGGCAACTAGGAGCATGCATGAAACCAGGGAGAAGACGAGTGGAGGTGCGCGTGGTGATGATGTCAATGGGCTGACCCGCAATCTGACCCGCTGGCTTGAGCCATTGACCAGGGTCGAGCTCATTGACCAAGCCGAGTAGCTGGCCGAGCCGCTATTTATCGAGCCGCTGACTAAGCCGCGCTGCCAGCGCCAAGCCGCTGAAGTCATCCTGACGCCAATCGAGCCGGAGAAATAATCTAGTGTTTCTCAGTCGCACCAGATTTCACCAATCTGAACCATTCAACCTGTTTTGACTTGATCTGAGCCATTCTGAGTCTATTTTTGACGATCCAATAGTGGTTTTCAACTATTTGGAGTATTACGGACACATCCATACGGTCAGATTTTGCAAAGAAGATTTAAAAATTTTGCAGTTTTTATTTTGGCAATCCAAAGTGCTTTTCCAGTTAATTTGACCATTCCGGACTCAACAGCAAAGTTCGATTTTTCAGAAAGAGATCATTTTCTGTAGAGACAATTATTAATGGAGGAATCAACATTGACTTCGGAATCTATGATCAAGCTGAATGCTTCTAACAGTGTAATCTGGAAGCCTAGAATGGAGGATGTCCTTTATTGCTGAGATTTGTTTGACCCCATTGATCTTAATGGAGTCAAACCAGCAATGGAAAACGACGAAGACTGGAAGTGGAAGAATCAAAAAACCATTGGCCAAATCAAACAATGGATCGATCACAGTGTCTTCCACCATGTCGCCCAAGAAACTGATGTTCGTACTCTCTGGACAAAGTTAGAAGGCATGTACCATTTGAAGACTGCTCGGAACAAAGCCCTCCGAATGAGAAGACTTGTAAATTTGAAGCTAAAAGGCAGTATCTCTGTTGTTGAACACACCAGTGAGTTTCAAAAACTGGTGAACCAACTGGCAACTGTCAAAATAGAGTTAGATAATGAGATGCAAGCCCTATTGCTGCTCAGTTCTTTGCCAGACAGTTAGGAGACATTGGTGGTGTCCCTTAGCAACTCTACACCAAAATGAAAACTGACCATGAGTATGATTACAGATGCACTATTCAGTGAAGAGGCAAGAAAGAAAGACATGGGTGGAGATCAGTCCCATGATCTCGTCACAAAAAATAAAGGTCGAGGTAGAGACAGGGGAAGAAGCAAAAGTAGAGGACGTAGTAGAGGAAGATCTCAAGACAGAGGGAAATCCAGAGAAGGTATGAACCGACCAAAGCTCAAGTGTTACCATTGTGGCCAGGAGGGTTACATAAAGAAATATTGCTATGCCTTGAAGGGAGAACAAAAACAAGGAAATAAACAGTCAAAGACCGAAGATGAGAACACTGCAGTTACTGTCTCAGAGGATATTGCATTATTCTCTGTTGAAGAAGAAAAATGCCTTTACATTTCAAACAGCGACACCTAGTGTGTGGTAGACACAACAACTTCTTACCATGCCACACCCCGTAAGGAGTTCTTTAGTACGTACCAAGCTAGTAATTTTGGTACAGTAAAGATGGGCAACTCCAGTTTTTCAAAGATTGTAGGGATCGACGATGTTCACATCCAAACCAAAGTTGGGTGCATGATGATGTTAAAAGATGTCAGGCATGTTCCTGATTTACGCCTTAATCTTATCTCAAGGATAGCCTTAGATCAACAAGACTATGAGAACTACTTCGGTAAGGCATCTGGAAGTTAAAAAAAGGATCTCTGGTGGTAACCAAAGGACAGGCAAGTGGCACACTGTACAAGACTCATGTGGAGGTGAATGTAGATAGCCTCAACGCAGCAAAAGATGAGGCATCACCAAATTTGTGGCACAAAAGGCTAGGTTACATGAGTGAGAAAGAGTCGCACATTTTGGCAAAGAAGTCTCTTATTCCTTTTACCAAAGATGCAAAATTGAACCCTTGTGACAGCTGTTTATTTAGAAAGCAACATAGAGTCGCTTTCCATTCCTCATCCAGAAGACAATCAGAGTTATTAAGCAGAGTATACTCCGATGTATACGGTCCCATAGAAGTGGAATCTTTGGGTGGCAGAAAATACTTCTTGACGTTTATTGATGACGCATCACGGAATGTATGAGTTTATGTCCTATAGACCAAAGTTGAGGTGTTCCAGCATTTTTAGACATTCCATGCTATGGTGGAAAGGGAGACCAGGTAGAAGCTAAAGTGTCTCCGAATAGACAATAGAGGCAAGTACACGTCAAAGGAATTTGAAGTCTACTATGCTACTCACGGCATCCGACATGAGAAGACTGTTCCTAGAACCCCACAACACAATGGTGTAGCTGAGAGAATGAACCAAACCATTGTAGAGAAGGTCAGATGTATGCTCAAAATGGCAAAGCTGCCAAAGCCATTTTGGGGAGAAGTTGTTCTTGTTGCTTACTAGTTGATCAACAGATCGCCATCAATTCCCTTAAATTTTGAGATTTCAGAAAAAGTATGGTCTAGAAGGGAAATTTCTTACTTTCACTTGAGAGTGTTTGGGTGCAAAGCATTTGCACATGTATCGAAGGAGCACAGACAAGAGCTGGATGATAAAGCTACTCCGTGCATTTTTATTGGCTATGGAAATGAAGAGTTTGGATACAGATTATGGGATCCGAAAAATAAGAAGTCATTCGAAGCCGAGATGTGATGTTTCAAGAAGGCCAAACCTTAGAAGATTTTGGGCAACCAAACCCAAAGTTGATGATATTTCAGAAATTGTTCTGAATCTTGCACCATCACAGCATGCAACTGATGAAGAAGAACTACCGCAGCATGCAGCCAATGATGTAGAGTTGTAGGATGGATTTCCAGAAGAAGAAGATCAGAAAAGGGTGTTGAGCAGGGGGAGCCACAACCGTCTCCGCCAGAGACTGTTGGTCCACAGTTACGAAGATCAACAAAAGAGTCTAAGCCGTCGTCAAAATACCTTGCTTCTAAGTATATTTTTCTTATTGATGAGGGAGAGCTAGAAGGTTTTCAAGAAGCTCAGAATCATAGGAAGAAAAGTAGTTGGTAGCAAGCTATGCAAGAAGAGATGCAATCCTTGCAGAAAAATCAGACTTATGATTTGGTAAAACTTCTCTAAGGTTGAAAAGCATTGAAGAACAAGTGGGTGTTCAAGTTGAAGAAATATGTCAGCGGAAAGCTAGTCAAGTACAAGGCTCGATTGGTTGTCAAAGGTTTTGAGTAGAAGAAAGGCATTGATTTTGATGAAATCCTTTCTCCAGTTGTAAAGATGACATCCATTCGAGTAGTTTTGGGACTAGTGGCCAATTTGAATTTGGAACTTGAACAGATGGATATGAAGATGGCATTTCTCCATGGTGATCTAAAGAAAGAAATTTACATGGAGTAGCCAGAAGGTTTGGAAGTCAAAGGGAAAGAAAACTTAGTCTGCAGATTGAAGAAGAGTCTCTACGGCGTCAAACAAGTGCCAAGACAGTGGTACAAGAAGTTTGACTCATTCATGGTGGGTCATGAGTACAAGAGAACTGTTGCAGACCAGTGCGTATACATCAGGAAATTTCCCGATGAAAACTTCATCATACTCATGCTCTATGTTGATGACATGCTGATTGTTGGACAAGATGCCACAGCAATCAGATCACTGAAGAAGGCGTTATCACAATCCTTTGACATGAAGAATCTAGGCCCTGCACAACAAATTTTGGGCATGAAAATTATACGTGACAGGAAAGCCAAGAAGTTGTGGTTGTCACAAGAGAAGTATGTTGAACGAGTGCTTGAAAAGTTCAACATGAAAAATGCCAAGCCAGTCAGTACTTCGTTGGCTAATCATTTCAAGTTGAGCAAGAGTTCTTGTCCCTCCTCTAAAAAAGAAAGAGAAGAGATGGACGCTATTCCCTACTCATCCACCGTACGGAGTTTAATGTATGCAATGGTGTCCACCCGACCAAATATTGCTCATTCTGTTAGAGTAGTAAGCAGATTCCTTTCCAATCCAAGAAAAGAGCATTGGGAAGCAGTCAAGTGGATTCTGAGGTACCTCAAGGCTACAACAAAAATGTATTTGTGCTTTAGAGATGCTAAACCAGTCTTGGAAGGTTATACGGATTCAGATATGGCAGGAGATCTTGATGGTAGGAAATCTACATCAGGATTTATGTTCACTTTCACAAGAGGAGCTGTGCCTTGGCAGTCCAAGCTGCAGAAGTGTGTTTTTTTATCCACAACTGAGGCAGAGTATATTGCCGCAGCAGAAGTTGGGAAAGAAATGTTGTGGTTAAAGCGGTTTCTCCAAGAGTTTGGACTAAAGCAAGAAAAGTTCACAGTACATTATGATAGCCAAAGTGCCATAAACCTGAGCAAGAATTCGATGTACCATTCTCGCACGAAGCACATTGATGTTCGGTATCATTGGATACACGAAGTGATGGAAAAGCAATTATTGGAACTAATCAAAATCCATACAGATAAGAATCCAGCTGACACGCTTACCAAGGTGGTCTCGAGAGATAAACTCGAAATTTGCAAAGACATTGCCAGGATGGACTCCAAGTGAGAAGTCAGTTATACATGTGGGTATGGAGGGGGAGAATTGTTAGTTCCAACTCACATGCATGCAGAGCAAAGAGTGGCGTATGACGACTTCCACCACAAGTGAAGGAAGTCTGAGCTAGGTATCTCTCCCTTCTCTTCACGTTGTTGCCATTGTTGACTCTCACCAACAGAGGGTAGAAATTTTGGTAGGTTTATCTCTCTCTCTCTCATCTTTGTTTATAAGAGGGAGAGGGTGAAATTGTATTATCAAAAATTTGAAAGACAGAGAGTTGTGAGTTTAGTGAGAGTG
This sequence comes from Camellia sinensis, assembly GCF_004153795.1. Taxonomy (NCBI): domain Eukaryota; kingdom Viridiplantae; phylum Streptophyta; class Magnoliopsida; order Ericales; family Theaceae; genus Camellia; species Camellia sinensis. The sequence continues at coordinate 462,545 of NW_021028206.1, forward strand.
TTTCTCCTATTCTGTTTTGTAGTTGCTCTGTTTTAGAAAAATTCTCATTTCTGTCGGTGGACCTAGGCATTGGGCCGAACCACGTAAATATTTGTGTCTCATTTGTGTGTGTGATTGCTTGTTGATTATTTCCTTGGTGTCCCTAAGCCTAACATTTAATGGTTCCAACTTTTATGGAACCGTAAACAATGAATTGATTTTAATTTCATCCCAAACTAATCCAAACCGAATGCCCTAAGCACAATCGTTGATTCTAAGCAAGAATCCCCCCACCCCTCCTCCATTTTTTTGTTTTTTTACCATGTCGTACTTCCCTTCATTGTTGTGCATTCAAAACAACAAATTATGAAAATATCTGAATTTTTGTACTTTTTATTTAGTTATTTTTTGTATTAAATAATTTTTTAAAAAGAATTTGCACAAATTTTTACTTTTTAAGTATATGTAGATCAATTGAATTTAAAAAAAAAAAACTCAAAATATTTTTAAAAATTCACTAAAAATAAAATTATATGGAATAAAAATTCTGAAATTTATTTTTGAAAATTTCAAATGAAACAGATTTTAGAATAAAAAAAGGTCAAAAATTAAAAGATTAAAAAATACTAAAAACTAGTTTTAAAGATTGATTGAAAAATAATCATATATTTCAATTATTTACATTTTTCTAATAAAACTACACTCCGTTTGTTTCGACGAAAAATATTTACTATAAAAATTTTTTTTTTGGAAAATATTATCCACAGAAAACGTTTTCTTATGTTTGTTGCGTTCTTGAAATTAATGTACTAATGGTTGCATTACTGGCGGTGGTAGTGGCGGCAGCAAGCTAGAAGTGAAAGTAGTGGTGGTGGTGGTGGTGGTGGTGGCGGCGGCGATGGCGGTGGTGGCGACCATGGAGCGACAGTAGGGATGGTGGTGGCGGTGGCGGTAATAGAGGTAATATGGTGGTGATAGTAGTAATCGTAATAATGAGGTAGAGATGGTAGTGGCAGTGGTGGCGATGATGGTGGTGGTGATGGTGGTTGTGGCCATGGTGGTGGTAGAAACGATAGTAGTAATGGTAATGTATTGGCATTGATTAAATTCTCCGTCTTTTAAAAGTGAAAAAAAATTTCCGCCCAAATAAGTTTGTCTTCCATTGATCATAAAAAAATGTTTTCCATTAACTTTTGTTTTCCGTTGTACCAAACGACTCAAGATACGAAAAATATTTTATGTCCAAACAAACGGAGAAACATGTCATTTCCAAAACAAGTCTTTTTGGATTTTGAGTTTTCAAATACAATTTTTGAGTTTTTGAATGTTTTGTTCTTAATATTTTTGTATTTTTAGTAATTTTTTTTATATTTTAATCAAATTTTTATACGAAACATTTAAAATAGAAAAAAAAAATCAAGACAACAAAATATAAAAAAATAGAAAACTCAAAAAATGTATCTAAAAATTCAGAATTAAACAAATGTTTAACTGTTTTTTTTTTCATCTCATAAAAAAATAAAAATAAAAAACTCACTTAAACAAAAATAGATAAATTACAAATACACCACATAAGAATTGCTTAAAATATAAATTGTCTCCTATGATCTAATCATAAAACAGATAACTCATTTTATTAATAAATTATGAATTCAATTAATAATTTTTAGTAATATCATAACTATATTTTAATTAATAATTCAAGTAATTTTATTATTATCTAAGAGAGTAGTTATAAACTTTATTTTTTCTAATTAATTATGTTAAATAAAAAATTCTAACAAGGGAGTATATGTAATTTCTAAAACCATAGGGACAACTTGTATTTTAAACAAATTTCAAGAGGTGTAGCCTCGTTTGGAGGTTTTTTTTTTTTTTTTGGATAAATTACATTGATATTGCTTGAGGTTTGTATCAAATACAGTTTCCTCTTGACATTTAAAAAATTATATTCCTCTCTCTGAAGGTTTAAAATTGCATTGCAAAATATGCCTCCCATTAGTGAGCCGTTAAGCCAGTTTAAGGCTTTTTTTTTTTTAATGTCAGCAACTAAACTTCACAAAATACCAATTTTAACCCCCAATTTTCTTTTCCTCTCCACTTCGTTCTCTTCATTCTCTTCTCCTAAATCAACCTTTATCTTCCATCATTTTCCTTCTGCTTCCCATCCATTATAGGTGGCTAAGATTTACATATCCTATAGAACATCATCCCGCCCTCTACAATGGAGCACGATTCTATTGCCAAATTATCACTGCCTCCTATCTGTAACAAGGGTTGCAAATGAGTCGAGTCAAACTTTGCTAAGTTCGAGTTTGGCTGCTCGTTTATTGAGATCGAGCTCGAGCTCAGCTCGGCTTGGTAAATTTTTTTAAATATTATTTATATTATTTAATATATGAATAATATATTTATTATATAATTTAAATAAAGGTAAACAAGCCAAATTTATTCAAGCTCAAATTCGGTATATTTACTAAATAAGCCTAATATTTGAGCTCGAGCTCATCTCGAGCCGAACCGAGCCTGTTCGTGAATAATTTAGTTCATTTGCAGCCCTATTAACCATTTCTTATGTGATTCAAAATTGTCGATGGAAGAAAGGGTTTTGCCGTTCATGATGGAAGAAGAGGATTTCACAGTAATTGGTGTTGAAACAATTGTCAGCGGTGTTGGGTAACGGTGTGTGATTTGGGTTATAGTAGTTATGGGTGTTGGTGGACAAAGGGTTCCATCTCTTGAGAGGTTCAATAGGGTATGGTCAATACAGAGGCTTCACAATGACAGTAGCAACAATGGCTTCCACCTTTGTCTCCATTCCCACCACCATCATCGTCCACCTTTACCTCCACGCTCACCACCAAACAAACTGTTGATTTTGTGAAATTTCTTGGTCAACGCATATGTTTCTCTCTCTTTCCCTACACATCCTGCCTAAACTAATTAGTTTTTAGAACAAAAGAAAGAATGATAGATTCATTGTGGCTCACAATAATTTATTGGGTAAAATACCAGACAGGAAATCACAGTTTGGGACTTTCAAAGCAAGAAGTTATGAGGGAAATCTATTTCTTTGTAGACCGCCATTGGAGAAAAATTGAACAACCATTGTTTATTCGCCAACAACAACATTCTCAGATGAAACTTAGGGGAAATGGTATGATATCGATCCAATTGTATTTAAGCAAGTTTTGTTGGAACACACGTCACTTTCTTGTTTGGATTCGCTACTCTTCTTTACATCAACCCATACTAGCGACAAAGGTGGTTCTATCTGATTGGGGGAGGTATGTATGCTAGTTATTATTTTGTTTCTGATACTCTTCACAAGCTATTAAGACTTCTATATAATTGGCAATGATTTTTTTTCCATGGAGAAGTATGGAAAATGTTGTGTAATAGCTATTATTTTGTTTCTGATAGTTTTTACAAGCTATTAGGCCTTTTGTATTATTAGCTATTGTTTGTTTGCATGGACCAGTATGGCAAATGTTGTAACAGTGCTAGCTTCGTGTTGCTTATGAATGAAGAACAGTGAATTAGTAACCATTATTAGTTACTTATTTTTCATTTCATTTCATGCTCTGATTGGAAATGTTGCTGTGAACTTTTATATTACCCTACTTGTTACTCAAGAGCTTGCTGACTATTGCAGTAGGGTCCTAAACATATGTAGAATCTGGAAATTTTGCAGAGTGTTATGCGAACCAAGAAGAAAATTTACATACTTTACATGGTGCTTTAGGAGGTGTCATGTTATTTTGTAAGGGTTGGTAAGTATGGCAATCCATTTAAGCTATGTTTAGATCATGGATTTAAAAGGTATAAGGAAAAGATTGGCCATAGGAGTACCTCGGGATATACTCTATATAGGATGGTCTAGTACTTCACTATGCATTTTGTGGTGATATATATAGCATTCTATTTCAACATCTAATAAAAACAAAGCAATATTACAAATTCAGAAAAATCTTCTCAGAAATTACTTGGAAATACTAATATGTGATTTAGATGCGTTTTGCACATGGCCCCCATAATACACCTTTTTAATTTTCATCACACTCCATTCTTAACCCAAATCTGAGACGGTAAGTTACGTTCCCAGGCATACTAATAAAAATCAACATGTTTGATTGTCAAATAATTTATTTATTTATTACACTTACAACTTTTTTGAGGAAAACATAACTGCAACAATATATTAACGGAAAGATACAGTACAACATAGAGCTATCACAACATTACAAAATAATAATAATGCTTCAAAACTTACATTCTACATTTACAACTTATGTAGTTGTTTAGTAATCTATATGTGTAGATTTATTGTGTATGTAACTGTACAATTTTTTCAGTATACTAAGACAATTCTCTGTTTTACTGCTCCCAAAACATTAATCTCCTGGACAAGGCAGCAAATTTTTGGGTAAATTATACGACTGGTTCTTTTAGTTTGAGCGAAATTTTATTTTGATCTTCGCAGGTTTAATCTACATTTTTAATTTTGTTGAAATATAGTCTCTCTCTGTCATGGATTGTTAACATTTTGAATGGAAAAAAATCTTGTATAAACTAAAGGAATCAAAGTGAAATTCAAATAAAACTATAGCGACCACTAGTGTAATTTATTTATTACATCGATGATCCCTATAGTTTGTTTAGAATTTCATTTTAGTTTCTCTAATTTGTACATAGTTTTTTCCATTCAAAATTTTAACAATAAGTGATGGAGGAATTACACTTCAACAAAATTGAAATTGTAGCATTCAAGTTATTTAAATTAAAACTTCGATAACTAAAGTGACTCTTCACTTAAATTACCTAAATTAATGATGTAATTTATCCAACATAGACTAATGGTTCAATTTATCATTTATCCTAAATTTTTCCACGATGAGAACCTATGCTTTTTGCATACCAAACTATGAATAAGGTCAACAAAAGTGGATATGGACTTTGATCGATATCACAAATTTAAGTAACACTCAAGTTGCTATCAACATAGTATTGAGGGTTCAATTTTCCCCCACTGTGCAAGTCTTAAACTGAACTTGTGTTGATTGGTCGATGCAAGCTCCCATGTTATAGTTTTTGGTCTGGAATGAACAACAGGGCAGCTTGGTGTTTTCGACACGAATGCTGCCTTGGACCTGCAGGAGGATGTGAGGATTTCTTTGTACCAAAAAAAAAAAAAATGTTTGGTTCATCAATTTAAGTAAAGATTTAAACATAGGAAAAGAAAAGTTGTATGAATGTAATTATATTTTACTTATTTTTTTATTTTTTTTTATTTTTTTATTTTCTAAATATCTATTCAAATTCATAAACCAAATACAATTTTGGGTTATTTGATTAAAATAGTTAGAAAGTCAAAAAATGTACTTTTATAAAAAAAAATATTAAAAATTAATTTTTAAAATAGGCCTTAATGTATTAAAATTCACAATAATATGATAAATTATGTGTTAATTTTTTATTTATCACAAATTTAATCACAGAAGACATAATTTATATTTTTTAATGGGATTTTTATTGATAAATCCCATTTAAAAGTGTTTTAACCCAAAAAGTCCATGAAGAAATTTATTAACCCATTTAATCCCATATATGTATAGTTTTATTCCATAAAGTCTTTTTTCTTGATTTACACTCTTTTTTTAAACTCTTATGCCCTTATATTTAATTTTGATACCCTTACAAATATTTTTTGAACGGTTAGCAATTTTATGATGTAAATATTCATATTTTAACATTTACATTGGTAAAAATGTAAAATTAACCCGTGGCCCGTGGGCGGTCCGAAGATCACCCCCGGGCCGGGGCGGGCCCGGTCCGTTGACAATGTGAATATTCACATTGACATGTTAACATTCACATTGATAGAAGTGTAAAATTGGCCCGCGACCCGTGGGCGGCCAGAAACCCGCCTGTGGCCCATGGGCTACCTGGGGCGGGCCTGGCCCGACCCGACCCGTTGACAATGTGAATATTCACATTAACATATTAACATTCACGTTGATAGGAGTGTAAAATTGACCCGCGGACCGTAGGCGGCCTGAAACCCGCCCGCGGGCCCGGCCCGTTTACAATGTGAATATTCACATTGACATGTTAACATTCACATTGATAGGAATGTAAAATTGGCCCGCGGCACGTGGGCGGCCCGAAGCTCATCCGTTGCCTGGGGCGGGGCGGGCTGTAAATATTCATATTTTAACATTCACATTGGTAAAAATGTAAAATTGGCCCGTGGCCCGTGGGCAGTCAGAAGCTCGGCCCCGAGCTGGGGCGGGCCCAGTCCGTGGACAATGTGAATATTCACATTGACATGTTAATATTCACATTGATATAAGTGTAAAATTGGCCCGCGGCTCGTGGGCGGCTCGAAACCCGCCTGCGGCCCGTGGGCTGCCCGGGGCGGGCCCGGCTCGGCCCATTAACAAGTGAATATTCACATTAACATATTAACATTCACGTTGATAGGAGTATAAAATTGACCCACGGCCCGTAGGCAACCCGAAACCTGCCTGCGGGCCTGGCCCGGCCCGATCCGTTTATAATATGAATATTTACATTGACATGTTAACATTCACATTGATAGGAGTGTAAAATTGGCCCGCGGCCCGCGGGCTGCCCGAAACCCGTCTGCGGGCCCGGCCCGGCCCGTTTACAATGTGAATATTTACATTGACTTGTTAACATTCACATTGATAGGAGTGCAAAATTGGCTCGCGGCCCGTGGGCGGCCCGAAGCCCGCCGGTTTCCTGGGGCGGGGCGGACTGTAAATATTCATATTTTAACATTCACATTAGTAAGAATGTAAAATTGGCCCGTGGTCCGTGGGCGGTCCGAAGCTCCCCCCTAGGTCGGGGTGGGCCCGGTCCGTTGACAATGTGAATATTCACATTGACATGTTAACATTCACATTGATAGAAGTGTAAAATTGGTTCGTGGCCCGTCGGCGGTCCGTAACCTGCCCACGGCCCGTGGGTTGCTCGAGGCGGGCCCGGCTCAGCCCGACTCGTTGACAATGTGAATATTCACATTAACATATTAACATTCACGTTGATAGGAGTGTAAAATTGACCCGCGGTCTGTAGCCGGCTCGAAACCCGCCCGCGGGCCCGACCCGTTTACAATGTGAATACTCACATTGACATGTTAACATTAACATTGATAGGAGTGTAAAATTGGCCCGCGGCCCGAAGCGGGTTCGAGCTGTTGACAATGTGAATATTCACATTGACATGTTAATATTCACATTGATAGGAGTGTAAAATTAGCCGCGGCCCGTGGGCCACCCGAAGCCCTCCCGCGGCCCGAGGCAAGCTTGTTTGGGCCTGGGCCCGATCCCTGCCAGAGAACTTGAGCTAGGACCTGGGCCATCACTTTGAAGCTCGGCCCGCATAAGGCCCATTTAACGCTCGGCCCAAGGCCCGGCCCGCCAGAGGCCCGGTGTCTTTTTTGTGAAAAATAATAAAATTTTGGGAGAAAAAATTAAAAAGAATTAAAAAAAATGGCGAGGCTCACCCAAGCCCGACCCAAGCCCAAGTCTAGGCCTAAGCCCCTTGGCTCGACCCACCGGGGCACCCAAAGCCTGAATACCTTTGTGCTAGGGCTAGGGCCTAGGCCTAATTTTTTGGCCCGTGGGTCGGTCCAGCCCGGCCTGAATTTTGGCAAGCACCCACGAGGCTTTACATGGGTTGGCCCCGGCTCAAGCTGGGCCGAGCCCCTACACATTGTAGACGTCCCCGAACGCCCCGGGAGGGTGAGTCCCGTTCTCTTCATTTGGGGTTACTATAGCTCAGACTCTCAAATTGTCACGGTTCTTAATCTGAACCAAAGAGTCCAAATCTGGCAAATCGTTTTGAGAAATAGATTTTTGAAAAGAAGCTCCAAACATGGACTGCTTTGCCAGATACAGAGTCGCCACCTAAATATTTTTTATGGGGGAATTTAGGAAACCCTGACTCGGTGCCGAAGGCCACATGTTCGTCATCACCGGAGTTGTCTCGGCTCAGGAGCTAGGGTACGATTGGGGAAGGTCAGCTATGAGCACCCCCTCTCGCCCGATCCGAAGATCCGCCTCTACTAACCGTGATATCCATTTTTGAAAACATTATGTGTTCTTATTCCGGTTATTAGCCTAGAATTACTACGTTATGCGCACAGCAAACAAGTATAGAGCATCATGCGTAGCGGGGAGATTCTTCCGGAAAGGCCGAGGCTCCAAGGGTTTAAGGTGCCCTCTCTCGGCAAGTAGGCTAAAACACGGATTTCAACGAGTTTTTCCAACTCAAACAATCCAACCTTCACCCACAGGCATTCAAACAGTTTATCTCATATAAGCACTTAGCCACATGGTAAGCATACTATCATGGCAACATTCGCACGCATGCGGTATGCTAAAGCATAAATACTTACATCGTACTCCATGCCAAAACAACAAACTAGTTAGCAAATATACGTGTCCTAGCCATGTCAAGTTGACTAATGCAACACATGAAAGATGCAATTAGAGTAGGCTCGGCTAACCTGAATATGGCAATGTGAAATGCAACCAATTGATTCACGTATTCAATTTGGAATTTGAAATACAAATGCAGTTAGCATGATGTACCGAGCCCGGTGCATGCAGGACAAATGTATGATGCACGCATGCATTGCATAAGGTATGCTAACTTTAAAATATGCCCTAGTCTACCCATCAAAGCAGGTAAGTAAAAGGGAAGAAAGAAGTGGGGATTGGAAGACATACACTCCACTCACACACACTTATTACAGATTTGCCCTCGCTCGGAGGGACCGAATAAATATTACAAATTAATTAACTACGCAAGCTAATTAAATATTACAAATAATTAACTAGTTAAGCAAATTAACTAATCTAGGAAAAGGAGTAAACTGCCTCGGGAGGAGAGCTCGATGCAATGCACGCTTGGTCTTGCTCGGAAATGCGCCGCCATGCATAGGCTGCCTCTGTTTTCCTTCCTTTACTCCTCTGGAGGCTGCCAAAACCTCAGGACTGCTTCTTTGGACATTGGGGAACACCACCGGCTGAATGGAATTACCACCGGCAGTGGGATGTGTCCACCGGCACAGAATGAAGCTATCGGCAGAGAGATTGTTGCCGGTCGGCACTTTACACTGCCGGTCGGCAGAGTGTTCCTGCAGAATCTGCAATTCACAGCAACAGAGGGCAAGGCAAAGCATGGCAGCACAATTCAAGGCATGTATGCACCAAGCATGTCCCTTATCATGGTAATGACTCGAAGGGGCATGTGCCTCGATTCTCGGACCACCAATCACGCATTTCCATGCATGATGGCCCAAGAAATCAAGTATGCAACTTTTATGTCAAATGAAATGCAAACCAATCAAACAAACAAGGCCCAATTCCTATCATCAAGTCAAGGAACAAGGCATGCATGCAAGATGCAATACAACCTAGGCATACAAGCTAAGGATGCAACATGGCATGGCATAGCACTTATGCAAGCATACAAGCATACATGTGGCAATGCAAATGGATGACAAGATGGACTTATACATGATTTAGGCAACTCTAATTAGGCCTAAAACAAGGGCCAAAGTGCTACAATGAGGGACCAAATACACATGCACACATACACATGTTTGAGGGCCAACACTTAGGCACAAATTAGACAACCCTCAAGCACACTTGAAATGAGGAGTCATGGACTAATTAGCATGCAACATAAGCTCAGAAAATCATGCTAGGATGGTGTCAAACCAAGCAAACAAAACAAGCAAAGCATGCACAAATGGCCCAAGAACTCAAAGCAAACCCATGGGGCATTGAACTACACTTAGCAAGACCAAACAAGGCATGAACTTATTGACCAAAAACAGAGTTTTAGCACATTAAGACAAGGCCTAAAGACCACTTAGATGGCATCCAAATGACCTAAATTCCAAAGCATGCATAACCACCAAAACAAGGAGCATGCAAGACAAGCTTTCAAAGCATTAAAGATGCATCCAAGGTGAACATATAGGCATGCAAATAGGACTGAAATAGCATGGTAGGTGGTTCCAAATCACCAAATCAATGCAAAAATGTCATGCTATACATTCGCATACTTAAGGCCAACAAGCCGGAATGCAAAGGGGCTATACTAAGCATGCCAAATCCGACCCAAACAACTATGGACAGACCTAAGACATGGCAAAATATGCACAAAACCTTCACAAAACTAAGCCTAAAACATGCTTGAACAAGGGCTAACAACCTAAGGCATATTAAGGCAATATCATGGCATTACATGGTAGGTATGCTAAGTATGCATGGTGTACCAAAACCAACAATAAACAGAGGCATATTATGATATAATAGGCACAAAAAACAGCCAAGGGATGGTCAACATAAAGCTTAGCTAGATGCTCCCTCAAGAGGCCAAAAATGGTCCATTTCAAGGACAATAAGGAGAGTGGGTGGCCTTCTCCTTCTTGGGACCTCAAGGCACCATCCTCACCTCTGAAATCCCTCAAGATTTCAGTGGTGAGGAGGCCCAAACATCAAGGTCTTGGAGCTTGCTCAAAATGGCTCAAAATGGGGCCTTTCAAGGCCTAAGAGGGGTCAAACACCCTCAAACCACAAAACAGTCTTAATAAACAATCAAGAGGGCTAAAAAACAGAACTTTTTTGTATTATACACTAACCACAAAAACAGTTCAAAGATAGGCAAAAACAAGATGCAAAAATGGGGAATAAAAGAGAAGTTTCTCACCCTTGTAGACCACCTTCACAAATGATGCTCCAATGGCCCTCCTTGGCTTGAATCCAACACCAAAACACCAAAATCAGCCCCTTAGAACCTCAGGAGCCAAAGGAAGGTGAAACACTAGGTGTTTGTGTGCAATAGTATGAACTAAAATACCTAGAGCACAAAGAGAGAAAAAGAGAGATAGGAGATATGTATGAACCCTAACCCTAAAACCAGAGCTTCTCTCTGTCTTTTCTATCTCTAAAATGTCTCAAGTGTCTAACCTAAGGCCAAGAGAGAAGACCCTCTCTTATAAATCCTTTTGTCTTGTAAAGCTTACAAGACAAGCTTCTAAAGAGAGAGATCCCTCCATACACGTGTATGGAGGGGAGCCAAATGCAAGACAGCTATCTTAAAATATCTGCAAAAGCAGATGCACAGTAGTCGGCCGGCCAAAAATGCCATTTTGGCAAAATTTAGTGCCGACCGGCAACAAAAAGTGCCGATGGCAGTAAAAACCAGCCGGGGACCTCTAGCCACTGCCGGTGGTGTGTGGGGATGCCTTACAAGGCATTCCCTGCCCCTCCAAGGCAAAACACAAGTGTTTGGTGCCAATCCAGACACTAAACAGTCGAGTTCGGAGATCCTGAGGCAAGGCGCATAGCCGAGACCTCCGGGAACTCCAAACGAACACAAACATGGATAATCACCGAGTGTTCAAACGGTGACGCCCAAGTCCTGAGGACGATCAAAAATGGGGTGTCTACAGTTGCCCCTCTTTGACAGAACTTGAAAGTCATAACAATGACGGGAGTGAATGTCAAAGCCCAGAGACGACCCATTTTTGACAAGGCCGAAGACTCAGACAAACATGCAAGACAAATAAGATATGCGCCCGAAGGCAGGGGCAAAATGCAAGACAATGCACGAAGCCGGACACAACTTATGATCATGCAAAGAAAGCTGTAATGAAGCAAACATGCGACAGTTTTAAGCTAGCGTACACCGAACTACACTACAATGCAGAAAGGATGCAAGAGAATTATGCAATTCTCAATACGTCTCACTCGGAGGATACAATACCTGTGCGGCTCGTCTGGTTGCACCAGCCTCAAATGAACCGTACATACAATATCGTGCCTGAAAAGAAAACAAACTTAACAGGTACAATATTGTTAGCAACATGCATAACAATGCAGAAATGGATGCAAAATGATATGCAATATATACAAAACAATGTATAAATAATGCAAACGAAGATGCAATGCAATTGAAACAATGCAAACTATATGCAAAGCAATTGAATCACGATCCAATCACGAGTGGTTCGAAACCACACCTATGTCAAATAGATTGATGGAGGTAACAAGTCTGTCTACCACTGAACGGTCAACGGAACTATGAGCATCGTAGACAGACACAAGAACAAGTATTGGGGGGAATTGACATAAGTGGGGAAACAACCCGCTGAAGAAAGGACTGCGATCCTAATGCCGGATGCGATAATTACACTACAATGCAATATATGTATGGATATGCTGGGAAGATGGCAATGGATATGGCACGCGGGCCAAACCAAATCTTGCCTAGGTAAGGCATGTACGCATACAAGCCATGTCTAACATAGAACGGTCTACTGAACTATGCTTCGACACGAGAAGTATGGGCACATACCAGACCAAGCTCAACATGGAAAGGCACAAGCCATGGGCGGATGGTGATGCACTGAATGCATGCAATCTACAATGCAATATCTACAAATATGCAATGGAATGGGCACAATTCAAGGCATGTATGATGCAGTGCAATGCGACCTACTGGGGAAAATGCAATGGATGCATGCAAGCTACAATGCAACATCTACAATGTTCTAATGATGCATGACAATGCAACTATCTGCGATGATGCATGACAATGCATGTTTTTTTTTTGTTTTGAAATGCAAATGATGCA
>NW_021028206.1:518490-543020 GCF_004153795.1 Camellia sinensis
GTGTGAGTGACTGCCATGATAGCATGCTTACCATGAGGCTATGTGCTTATGTGATATAAACTGCCTGAATGCCTGTGGGTGAAGGTTGGGTTATTTGAATTGGAACAATTCATCAAATGTGCGTTTTAAGCCCACTAGATAGTGGCAAAACCATCTTTTCTTAAGCCCACCTAAGGGTGGCAAAATCTGCATTTTAAGCCTACTTGCGAGTAGCAAACCATCTTCCAAATAAACAAACAGGAAATGTTTTGTTCCAATTCAGGCGATCCAGTCTATACTTGTATGCTGTGCGCATCACATAGTAAATCTAGGCTAATAACCGGAATAAGAACGCATAATGTTTTCAAAAATAGATATCATGGTTAGTATAGGCTGATCTTTGATCGGGCGAGCGGGGGTGCTCACGAAGTGACCTTCCCCAATCGTACCCAAGTTCCCGAGCCGAGGCAACTTTGGTGATGACGGACACGTGGAGTTACGCACGAGTCAGGGTTTCCTAAATTTCCTCCAAAATAAAATATTTAGGTGACGACTCTGTATCTGGCAAAGCAGTCCATGTTTGGCACTTCTTTCAAAAATCTGTTTTCTCAAAACGATTTGTCAGATTTGGACTCTTTGGTTCAGACTTAGAACCGTGACAATTTGAGAATCCTGAGCTGTAGTGAACCCCAAATGAACAGAACGGGAGCTCGTCCCTCCCGGGGCGTTCAGGGACGTCTACACCAAGCTACGTCCTTGGAGGTGGCATGCTACCTATACCTGAAAATGATATTCCCATATAGGGTGAGCCACAACCCACTAGAAATATACTAAACCAAATATGAACAATGACTAAAAGATTAGCAGTTGATAGATGGCCAACACTGATACTTTCCCTTATCACGCTTTACGGTTTCAAGACATACAAGTCCATTTTCCAATTCCTTTAAATTCTCAATTCATAACCATGGCTCAGAACCTGGCCAAACCACTCATATGAGACAGTAACTCATATTAAGCACTTTCCCATTTCATAATAGATAAGCATACTAGCTATATCACACACCAACAGATAAGCATACAAGCTATATCATCACTTCTATAAATATGCATAAGAGCACTATCACACTTCCAAAGACAAGCATATGAGCTCTGTCAACACATTACCAAATAAGCATATATGAGCTCTATCTATGGAGTCTATCCCCTATCTCCTCCCAACAACATCCGGTTTAGAGGTCCATCCCCTATCTTCCCCTAAACCGTGGAGTACATCCCCTATCTCCTCCAACACAACATAATGCATACAAACAATAATTATACACATTATCACACAACACATAAATTTAATGTATTCTTTCAATCGTCATACTCAATGACACATCCCAATGATTAGTTTCAGTTTGCCTAATCATCATGCATTGTCTACAACAATCAAGACTATCCTCCACCGATAGCCCAAAGCAGTTATTTCTATACAGAAAATAAATGCAACAATGGATATATATTCAACATTCCAACTAGGTGAGTGATAAATAATCCAACTACACCCTTTAATCCCATATCTTTCCAAATCAATTCCTCATTTCTCATAATTAATTATACAAATTAATTAACCAATGTAATTAGGGCATATTCCATAATTAACATTACAACCCTTAGGTTCCATTTTCACTAATGTTTCAACATTAATTTCACTTTTCCATGCCAAACATGCATCTAGGTTTTATATAGCTAATACCCCAACTTTTGTAAAAATTACACAAAAGCCCCAAACTTTCACAAAATTACCAAACCAACCCTAACATCTCAAAATACTAAAATTTAAAGACAAAGATCATAAAGAGGAGTAGGATATCCCTACCTCGAAGTTAGAGCTCGGATGGAGAAGAGACCAAAACCGAAGTGCTTCAAAGACAAAGATTTTCGGATCAAAACGACGCCCTCGACGATCAACACAACTTTTACAAAGGCCGAAGAGAAGAAGGACACTCTAACTAGATCAAACCCTAGAGAGAAGGGAATTTCTAGAGAGAGAGGCTCTCAAAAATGGTTTTTAGAAGAAGTAGGAGAGAGAAAGGGAAGTAAAAAGTGATTTAAAATCACCCAGCGGATAACTCATATACGTATGACCCGCTCGAGCGGAGAACACAATGCTCGAGCTCCAAGAACGAAAATCTGAACACACTCGAGTGCAATAAGGCCCACTCGAGTGCCAAGACACAAGAATAAAGCACTTCCGCTCGAGCACGAAAATCAGTTCGCTCGAGCGTAGATTTCCACCCCCCAGAACTTATACCCAGAAAGTACTACCCGCTCGAGCGCCACCAAACCCGCTCGAGCGCTACCGCTCGAGCGTAAACAAACCCACTCGAGCGTAAAAATCACATCTGCAGAAGTTTTGCAGGAACACGAAATACTGGAGGTATGCAATCCCCGCTCGAGCGCAAAAAGACCCGCTCGAGCGGATCGCCTAAAAACTGGACAACAAGGAATTGAAACCAAGGCCTAACCAACCTGTAACAACCCTGCTCAAAACATCCTAAAACTCAATCAAGTGGAATTAAAGGATGGCAACAAGATAGATACCACTACTAACTTCACGGAACCGAGTCCGGAACACAACAGAACAGTAAAGGGACAACCGGGATCGCTATAAAAAGAATTTATCAAAAAAGCTCCATTTTTTAATTATTTATGATTTGAAGGAGATAACCTATTTGTCATGTCATTATGGGTTAACTGTCACTGCATATTTGTCGAGTGTATGCAAAGCTCACAGGGGCTGCTTTGGGCCCCCAAAATTGGTCCAAAAAAAGAAAGGGTCTCAAAAAAATGTTATTTTTTATACTAGTTCATAAACAATAAAAAATAAAAATTTCACTTGAATTTAAAAGTTACCAATAAAATTCAATGATGATGATTTAAAATTAATAGATGAATGATTTGGTGAATTATTTGAAAAATGAATGTAAAAAATCAAAAAGAGAAGATTAATGTGGTCAATTATTTGAATTTAGCAGATGATTATTTTTTATTAAATGCTTGGATTTGGTATAAAATATTGTTGAGTGGGTGTTTGGGGTTTCTTTCTTTAGTAGCTTTTTGTTATTTTTCGTATTTAATGAATGTTTTTAAAAAAATTTAGGGTAAATTACACTTTACCCCTTCAACTGTTATCTTGTATCACTTTACCAAACTCAATTAAAAATTGTAACAACTAACTCCCTTCATTTATTAATATTTTTAAATTTGGACCTTTATGACTAAAATATCAATTCATCAATTAGATAAATTACAATTTGCCCCTTGAATTATCACCTTATATTACTTTATGCCCCTAAACAATCACCTATATCACTTTCAATTTAGACTTTCTTATTTTATTTTTTTTATTTTATAACTAAATTAATTTTTATTTTGTTAGGGAAAAAAAATGAAACCAAACAATGAAAATATTTATGAAGAAATCTAAAAAAATGTTCAATAAAAATAAGACATACCAAAATATAACAGTTTTTTTTTTTTTTTTGTCTTTAATATGTTTTTTTAATTCTTCACAAATATCCGTTTGGTTTAGTTTTGAAATTTATTTTGGAAGATAAGTTTTTGAAAAGAGTTTTAAAATTTTAAAACTTCTTTTGTTTTGAGTTTTGAAACTAATTTTTGAGTTGTATATTTTGAAAGTTGTTTTTAAAAATTTACAAATTGAAAACTTGTTTGGTTAGGAGTTTTCAAAACTAGTTTTTAATTTTTAAAAAAATTTAGGTCTTGTGTTTTTGTGTCTTGTAGTCAAATTTTTTTTTTTCGCAATATTATAGTCAATTTTGTTTACTTTTTTATATACGTAGTCAAAACTTTTTACAATATTATAGTCAATTTTATTTTTATTTTTATTTTTATTTTTGATCATTATATATTTTTATTTTTATTTTGTTTACTTTTACATACGTAATCTAAATATACTTTGTAAATAGATCTAATATATACTTCATTTGGGACATGAGTTGGCTTTTAAGTTTTTTGGCTATTTTAGCCTGGATGAGCTTTTTGACTTTTTTGACTTTTGTGAGAAAAAAAAATATAATGATTATGGTTTGGATGTGAAAATCTAGAAATCTCCTAGATATTGATTTGTGATTATGTAACAATTTTAAGCACTATATAACAATCCCAATCAAACAACCAAGACAAATCAACACAACGATTTTAACGTGGAAAAAACCACAATTGGATACCTCCAACTGTGATTAAAAAAACCATGGGCAACAGCCACAAAACAATCCACTAAGAAGATTTAAAGGAATTACACAGGTATACTCTCAATTACCTAGCGAATCCACGCCTAATTGAACCAACCTCTATGTGCCTCTTCCAACCCGTCTTCACCTCGGAATTGTCTTTACGATGAGCCACCCCGGAATCCACCAAAGCTTCAGGCTCGAATTCTTCAGAATCCACCGAAGAACAACTCTCTCTTTTGTAGAACAAACAAGACCTTTGATGTATACTCTTTAAAACATGAGTTGAATACTCAATCAAAACATCAAAGAAAACTAACAAAATATCCCCAGATATAAACCTTAAGAACCAAAAAGAAGATCTGGAGAACTTCCATAGTTTTGGGAGAAAACCAACTATTTATAGAAAATCCAAAAGTAATCCTAGTTTTGGAAGAAATCCAATTACTTATAGAAATCCAAAAGTAATCCTAGTTTTGGAAGAAAATCAACTTCTTAAAGAAATTCTTGTCAAACGGGATTGCCAATAATAAAACCTAACAATCTCCCCCTTTGGCAATGCCGTGACAAAACACACCTAACAAATAAAATCCTAATCACCCCAACCCATTACAACCAACAAACACAAACTTCTTTTTCAAGGTCATGATCTGCAAAACAGCTATTAGTGCCACAATTTCCAAAACAACTATTAGTCCCACAAGAGTATAAGAAAAAACAATAAACATAGGATAAGATTATCTTGAAACATGAGATGGAAAACATGAATAGATGCAACTTGGAGATTTTAAGAACATGTAGCATGAAAAACTGAAAACTAAGACACATGCACCAGACTCATGACATGAATACATGAAATCCTAAGACACATGAAAAACAAAACTGAAAACTAAGACACATGCACCAGACTCATGACATGAACACATCCGAACACATCCAAACAAATCAAAGTGTTCATGCTAACAAACTCTTGTAATGATAAACCAAACTCCCCCTTATTAAAAGCAACCACAAACACTGAAAACAGTGAACAAAAAGCAAAGGACAAAAATAATATGGTAGAGCAAGTAAGGAATTTCAGATTAGTATCTTAAAACACACAAGACTATACTTGAAAACACAATGTGCACAGTCTGTAGAAGATTCTTCATGAAAAAAAGTGATGCATTATATGAAAAGCATAGATCCCATGATAAAAATGTATGTGTGACTCTTGAAGTTCGACAAACACTAGATTCAATCCTAGTAGTAATTTGAAAGTTGAACCTCCGACAAAAGAATCTAAGCACAACAAAGGAAAGTCAAACCACTAGGAATCGAGGGGTATTTGGTGAGTAAAGGCGGATGCTCCCCCTCAATCAATGAATTTTTTTTTTTACACACTTTTTCTTACTTTTGCACATTTTTTTCTTTCTTTTGCATATTTTTTTCTTTTTCTTTTTCTTTTTCTTTTGCACAATCATTGGCGGCTGACATGCTCAAGGGTATGGAAACCGAACCAGAGAAGCATGGATATAATAAAGATGGCCTGGTTGGTAACTCTGAGGTAGCCTTTTCCTCATGGCTAGATACAAAGAATTAAGGGGAAAGCCATGGAGATGCAAAAGGATGGTAGGTGGTTAAGAGACTCAACATCACCCAAGATATGCTAGTATAAGTCAATTCCTCTAGAAAAGCAAAAGATACAATGCCAGAAGTCCAAAAAAAAAATAATCACTAAGGCGGAAGACTCCAAAATTTGTTAATCCAAGAGTGTGTATAGAATGAGACATACTAATCAAAGAACACACACTCCAACATGAGTAATGACCACAGAATGCACACACATATTAATATGTAATGGATATTCTCATCAATTCCAATATGCACCAAGAACCATTCAAAAATTTCAAGCTTGCAAAACCATACTAAGAAAATCTTTTTGGGATTTTTTTCCTTTTTTTTTCAAAAATAAAGCGAGACAAAAAAAAATGAACAAGCACACATGTTTTTTTTTTCATTAAAAAAACACACATAAACCCAAAAACTAAACCAAATAAAAAAAAAATTAACACAAGTCAAGTTTTCTCACCCAAATCTTTTTGATCTTAACAAAATTAGGTCTAGCGGTCTTGGTAAATGTCGTGGCATTGTGAACACCCTCATGAATCTTGGAATTCTGCCTGGGCATGTAAGGTTGTTTCCTAACCCAAAAAGTATTCGAATTTCTACCATTTTGAGACACTCTTCCATGCAACTTATAACAGTAAGGGCGAATATGACCATGCATACCACAATGATGACAAATAAAAACAGGATGTACCTTCTTTTCTTTTACCTTACCAACTCTAGGAAGTTTGAGAAGTCCATCCTCATGTTGAATTTTTTGTTCTCCTTTTCCTTGAGTTCTTGTATCATGAGATGTTGAAGCACTCTGTTTTTGCTCTTTGTTATCACCAAAGCCAATGCCACTCTTGTCACAACTCATTTGTTGAGACCCAATGATATCCTCCAAAGTCTTTGATCCTTTGTTCCAAAGACCAATGGTAGCCATAGCACACTTGAGCTCTTTCTCTTTCTTGATCATTAGTTCTTCCAAAGCAACTTGTGATATCTCGAGAGATTCAGTCTTTTCTTCATACATGGCATGGGTTTGCAGTAGCTCATTCCTCTCTGTTTCACAAGTTAACAGTTTTGCATAAAGAACTTGTCGATCATCAGCTATCTTGATGGCATTAATCCTGGCCTCGGAAATCTCCTCCTTTAGTTTGACATTCTCACTTTCACATGTTTTGAGTTTCTTTGTGAGTTTGTCATTCAATTTGGATAAGTTAAGAGACTCCTTATACAACTTTTCATAAGCTTGCTCAAGCTTTTCATCATCACTCTCTGAGGATTCGTCAAGTAGGGGTGGTCGAACCATAGAATTTCCCTCACGAATTGAATCCATTATCACAAATCAAACAAGATCTCGTTCTAAAAGATTTTTTTTTTTAAAAAAATAGAACGACCTGCTCTGATACCAATTGAAAAATCTAGAAATCTCCTAAATATTGATTTGTGATTATGTAACAATTTTAAGCACTATATAACAATCCCAATCAAACAACCAAGACAAATCAACACAACGATTTTAACGTGGAAAAAATCACAATTGGACACCTCCAACTATGATTAAAAAAACCACGGACAACAGCCACAAAACAATCCACTAAGAAGATTTAAAGGAATTACACAGGTATACTCTCAATTACCTAGGGAATCCACGCCTAATTGAACCAACCTCTATGTGCCTCTTCCAACCCATCTTCACCTCGGAATTGTCTTTACGATGAGCCACCCCGGAATCCACCAAAGCTTCAGGCTCGAATTCTTCAGAATCCACCGAAGAACAACTCTCTCTTTTGTAGAACAAACAAGACCTTTGATGTATACTCTTTAAAACATGAGTTGAATACTCAATCAAAACATCAAAGAAAACTAACAAAATATCCCCAGATATAAACCGTAAGAACCAAAAAGAAGATCTGGAGGACTTCCATAGTTTTGGGAGAAAACCAACTATTTATAGAAAATCCAAAAGTAATCCTAGTTTTGGAAGAAATCCAATTACTTATAGAAATCCAAAAGTAATCCTAGTTTTGGAAGAAAATCAACTTCTTAAAGAAATTCTTGTCAAACGGGATTGCCAATAATAAAACCTAACAGGATGTGACAACTTTTAGCCTGAAACTAAAAAGTATATATATATATATAAATATATTTTTGTAACTAAAATAGCCCCAATCTCACCCAAACGCATATGCCAAACGGGCACATAATCTATAGGATAGAATTTCATATGTATATATTAGTTCGTAAGAAAGCTTTTAAAATTTTAAAATTGCTTTTCTAATTTGTATCAACTCAATTTACATACATTTAAAATGTTTCATATTTATTACACTTGTTTTTCATTTTCTCGCATTTTGTTTAATGTTTATATATATTTTTGAATCGCCCGTATATATTCAAAACATAACAAATTATTTGGCCAATACTTAGGAAAACTTTTAGAAAAAAAAGTTCTAAAATCACTTTTCTTTCAACTATACATCAATCAATCATTTTTTTTCTCTCTCCTCTCTTTCTCAATCACTTTTTCTCTCACAATTATCTATTCAACTACCAAAAAAATAAATTAAATTAAATCATCCCAAACTCCAAAACGATTTTTAAAATATGCAATCAAACAGATTTTTAAATTTTTTAAACTCTCTCCAAAAAAATTATTTTTGAAATAATATCTCAAAACACAAACCAAACAAGGTCAAATTTAAAATTTGTTTGGTTACGAATTTTGAAAAATGTTTGAAAATTTAAAATTTGTTTGGTTATAAGTTTTGAAAAGAGTTTTCAAAATGGTTGAGTTAAATATAGGTTTGAAAACCCAAAACTAAATAAATATTTGGGTTTTGAGCTGTCAAATTGTGATTTGAAAAGTAAACCAAACGGAGTCAAATTTTAGGTGCATCTAAAAATTTAAATTTTTTGACTATAATATGAAAATTTTTATTAAATATAAAAAATAAAAAAAAATTATTTTTAAAAAACTTTAAAATTGTATTTTAAATTAAAAATCAAACATTTTACTTTAATTTTTATCAAAATTAAGAAAGATTCAAATGTTTACTTATAATTTTTTAAATTAAGGCACTCAGATGAAAATCCAATATTAATTTTTCATTGCCAAAAGGTCTAAGCGCTAGTTTATTATGTCCATAATGATAAGCAATCGCAAAATGACTAAAATGCCCCTTCACCACCTCCGCCTCTCTTAGGTTTTTATTTCTCAAACTCTCTCTCTCTTCTCTTCCATCTCTAGGGTTTTCAAAATGCTAATTACCATCGAGCATATCCGAGGTTTCAAATAACCATCGGAGCATTGCTCAATACTCACTCAGAAGTCCTTGCTAAGGTCCGCCGTGAGGTGGCAGCCATCTGGTCGCTGGAATTAAAACTCTGATCTCCGCCAATCTGTTGAGAGAAATGAAAGTAGTGGCGTGATCAGTCTACGAGTCTTTTTTCTCTTTATTCTATTGTCCCCCACCACCACTACCACTACTACCACAGGTGTCACGCCTCGAAAATTAACACAACAAAGATTCACCAACTTCCATTGTTTAATGTAAACACAAGTAAGTCTCAATATTAACATCATTCTCAAATCTTCAACATTTGTATTCATAACCATCAAGAGATTTACAAAAGAATGTTCCACATGTGATTATGCATTCAACATCCCTAGTATATGAATCTATAACATGTGGCATAACAAGTCAAGTGAAAATAAATGCCCTCAAGGGCTACAATTCTAAGGCTTAAGCCTAGTTACACAAAAGTGGCTTCGAGCCCAAACATATAAAGCCCTTGGCTTGTCAAAAATAATTACAACAAAGAAAATAGCATTATGCTCTCAAAACATATTCCACACCTCTAACTTGACAGGATCACCACATCCTTTCCTGCACAAAATCCCATAGGATGAGCACAAAGCTTAGTAGAAAAAATCTTAACAAAGTATATACATTTTATACAATCTCATAGGATGAATGCATATGGCATGCCATGTTCAAAAGCACATATCTTTATCTTTTGAAACCTTTGTGCACAATGCAATCGTGAAAATTTAACAATTCAATAATTTTAATGTAGTTCAAAGGGGTGGTAAATATAACTCAGGTAATCCCTAAGTTGGTGTTTGCAAGTAGACATAACAAGCACTACAAATCCCCAGTTTACTAGTAGCTAACCGGAAGGCACATGGTACCTCCTCCACGCGTGTTTCCGGTCTTTCACCATGTACACTCAAGCCAACTTAAACAATACCAACTACACCCTCTATCCAAACTTACCAACGTATTTACCAAGAAAAAAAAAATCAATATGATCTTGTTTCACAATATCATTTCCTTTCTCAAAACAATACCTTTTTCCGATGCAATATTCAAAATCCATTACACTAATGACAAAATGGAATGGCGATACAAATGTCCAATGCAATAATAAAGTTTCACTTAAACATCTCAACAATACCAATTCGAAAGGTGATAATAATTAAATCAAGTGCCAATGCAATATATTTATATTTATATTTATATATCAATGCCTTAAAATTTCTCAATTCATTTACACAATCCTCCATTGTAATCAAATCCTACATTTCTTATCAATGTAACATCACAGTATATTTTTCCAAGAGACAATATAACAATATCAATATTCATGTATTCTTCACATGTTAAACATCATTTTTAGCATTTGGTCTTTCCAAAATAACACCAATAAGCTACTATTCAAGCTTTCCAATTCTACAATTTCTCATGAAATCTCTTCATTTGATTCAACTATAGAATATCCTCCATCATTTACTCACATAGTAAATTATCAAGTATCAATTTCATAATATCACAACCTTTTCTCAAAATTCCCAAATTTTAGGGTTTTCATCAAAACAAGGTTTTTGTTCCTTTTTTCTTTTTTTTTTCTTTTTTTTTGTTGAAAAGATTTTTCCAAAAACAACACCTACACCTTAGAACATGCTCATATTCTCAAAAGCTTTAGGAAAAGTAGATGAAATCAACCTCTAACATCATCTAGGGTTCAACAACCCAAAATCATATCTCAAAACATGATGAAATACTCAAAACATGTATAAACTTGCATATATATATATATATATATATAACTCAAAGATTATCTCTACCTCAAGCTTGAGAGGTGAAGAGAAAGAAAATCCTAGAAATTAACATTGGCGAAAACACGATTCAATCGGTTATAAACGTAGGTCTCGTTGCCCTTTTCGATTTGGTGTGAGAAGCCCTCTCAAACTCTTAAAGATTGGAGCTTAATCTTAGAGAAAAGTTGGATTTTAGTGCGTTTTTAGAGAGAAAGAAGAGAATAGATAGATATATATATATATATATATATAGAGAGAGAGAGAGAGAGAGAGAGAGAGAGAGAGAATTTTGTGCAAAAAACACTTTTGGCATTAGTTTTTAGGAAAAGAGCACGAATTTCGAGATGGATGCACCGAAATCTGCCCGAGCGGTTTCAATTCCACACGAGCGGAATTCCCAATCCGCATGAGCGGAAATTTTTGCCTTAAGGGTGGATTGCTCTAGAGAGCTGCCTATAAAATTACTCAAAATCCACTCGAGCAGGACCCAAAATCTGCTCGAGCGATTTTCTGCCCAGAAAACTCTGAAAATTTTGGAAAACTCGGTGAGGATCTACTCGAGTGGTTTTTAATTTTGCACGAGTGGTTTTGCCCAGAACTCAGAGAATGATTTTGCAAACCAAGGCAAGTTCCAATGCCTAAAACTCAAAATTTTCAACCAAGAAATGTTAAGAGAGGTTAAGTAGGAGTAGAAAATGAGTCTCAACGACCTTATACGATAAACAAAACACCGAAAGAAAAGCATACAACTCAAGCCCAAAACCCCGGGACATCATAACCGACCACCCATTGCACTCCTCCAATTTCTCTTTCAAGAAGTCCTCTTTCTCTCTCATTCCTTAGATCTCAAATCTTAGATCTCTCTCTCTCTTCAAATCTTCTCTGATCAAAGATGATGCTGATAATGAACGTAGAATAGTAATGCCTCATATCTAAAAGATCTGGAACCTCTCCAATGCTGGCTCGACACCATCATCTTCGACGAGATTGTCCTCCAAAGCCATAGATAGAGGAAGCTTAGTCAGTCAGATCAAACGCCGGAACACTAATTCAAGGATCAAGGTCGATCAAGCTTTTCTGGCAGATCAACCGATGGTTATGGAAGAGTAAGACTCTACATTCTCCTCTCTGTCTACATTCTCCTTTCTATGTCTGTCTCTGTCTCTGTCTATATATATATATATATATTACAACATAATATTGTATTAGAAAATCTTGCCTGTTGTCAAAATTGTATGTTTCAAAAATTTTCATGAAATTTTCTCTCATTTTCAATAGATAAATAAAATAAAATAAAAAATTGAACAAATAATAAGTTTGGATAGCTATTTGAACAGATAAGAGAAAAAAATTGAACAAATAGTCAAAAATTTAAGTAGATAGTCAAAAAAAAATTAAACAGATAAATTAAGAGGTAAAATTGATAACAAAATGTCATTCAAAACAAACAAAATGATTTTTTACCAAATTATTTTATAAAGAGTGATCTCTCACCAATAAAAAAATATTCACTAAATCTGATGTTTTATACCCTCTCTAAGTTGGATTTTTTTTAATAATTTTCTCTTAAAATTAATTTGCGAATCTCAAGTTAGCCACTAATTTAAATTTATGCCTAAATATGAATTTATCTGATGTTAAATAAAACTTTTACTTAAATTTGAATAAATTTTTTAGCAAGTGCCAGAGATTACCTAATAGCAATTACGATCAATCGACATGGAAACCACCTATTTTGGGTTGTAGTTTGGTTTTGGAAAAATAACAAATCAATATTAATTTAAAAAAATAATTATAAATTTATGATAAATTTTATACACTTTATTGATTAAAGTTGTAAATTCTCCTATAAATATGTAATAATTTTAGATGTACCACTGATATATAAATTTCCCTTTGATTTTTTAACTAAATAAAAAAATAATTACTAGTTGATTGGGTATAATAAAATCTTCTAAACTATTAAGAAATATTATTTTGATCCCGTAAACTATAAAATCGTACAAATAGATCCTTTAAACAATTGAATAGTATCTCACTTTGCCTGCTAAATTATAAAAGTGTATAAATGTTTTTAAATTATAAAAA
This sequence comes from Camellia sinensis, assembly GCF_004153795.1. NCBI lineage: Eukaryota > Viridiplantae > Streptophyta > Magnoliopsida > Ericales > Theaceae > Camellia > Camellia sinensis. Next base: position 531,496 of record NW_021028206.1, read on the forward strand.
CGTACAAATGTGACCGTTAATGAAAAAAGTCAAAGTAAAATACATCAATAGTCTAGAGGGTTTATGTGTATGTTTTTATAGTTTACGGAAATAATGCAATACTTCTCAATAATTTAGAAGGATCATTTGTACGCTTTTAAAATTTAGAAAGTTAAAGTGATATATCTTAATAATTTAAGAAATCTTTGTATAAATAACCCTAAATAAAAATCAATTCTGAAAAAAAAAACACAATTGTGTTTTCTACTACATTCCTCAAAATTTCTCGTGTCTAGATCCTCTAGAGTGGAGTCAGGGCCGGCTTGAGATTTAGGAGGCCTAAGGTGAATTTCGGAAATGGGGGCCCTCTTATATTGAAAAAAAAAATTATGGATAAAACGATAAGTTGCAACTTTTTTATTTATTTGTAGCCACAAAAAAATTTACTTGCACATATAATCATTAAAATTATAAACAAAACAATTTAATGAAACAAAATTAGGGCAAAAAAATTTGGAAAAAATTATTCAATTAAAATTGATAAAGATTTAGGTAAAAAAATTGGGACAAAATTATTTATTCCAGTAAAATCTAATAGATAAAGAACGTTAAAAAAAATAATTAGGGCCCATATATGTATTGTTCTTCTTGTGCCCAAACACTTTTTTTTTTTAATACATATTTTCATTTCAATAAATATGGGCCAAACTACACTTATAAATAAATATTGGCTAAACCATACATGGACCTAATAAAATATTTTGGGGCTCTTTAAATTGATCCTAAAAAAAGGGCCCTTTAAATTGATCCTTAAAAAAAAAAACACATATTGAACCTATAACATTTTATTAAATTTGGGGCCCTATTTTTGGGTCAAAATTTTGGACCCTAAGGCACAGGTCTTACTGGCCTTAAGCTAGGGCCGGCCTTGAGTGGAGTGGGCTTCCATGGAGAGTCTTCTCGCATCGATTTTTTGGTTAAAAAAATTCATTATATATTTAAATAAATAATTATTAATCAATGAGAAATTTTATAAATATAATAATTATTTGGGATGATTTAAATAAATATATTTTTTTAACTTTTTATAAAAGTATGTATTAAAAAAATAAAAAGGTGATGTGAGCTAAATAAATATATTTCTCTAAATAAGTGTACTTATTTAGTTTATGTCAAATTTCAAAATTTATTTAAAGTTAATTTCCTAAAAGTCTTATTTACAAATGTTATGATAGCTTAGGTTCTATTTAAGAATTTTTAAACCAATAAGTACTATTTAGTAAAACTGAGAATATTATCAGTTATTTCCAATTTTTAAAACTAAAAACATTATCAATTTTGCATACTAATGTTTCAAATAATTGTTTCACTAACTGATAAAAAAATAGAACATGAGATTATATGTTTTTGCCATTCTACTTATTAGTTTGATTCAACTATCTAATAAAATCGAGAACATTAATAGTTTTTTTTTTCAGTTTTAAAACTGAGAACATTATCAATTTTTTCATTTTTAATTTTTTTTTTTTAAGTTTTGCACATCAATATTCCATCATCATGTTCCTTTATAAACACAAAATTTTTAATTTTACAAAAAAAAAATTAGTTTTTTTTTTTTTGCACATAATTTTTTTTTTTCAATTTGAAAGTTGATATTTTAAAGTTTTGAAAATCAAAATAAATGTCAAATCATCATGTTCTTTTGTAGATAATCATAAATGATAAACAATCATTGTTTGAAGAATAATTCCAACTATTAAAAATTTAATGGGACTTGAAAATCTAAAAAATCTTAATTAGAATTTAATGGAATATAAGTTCATAAATTAGAACTCGTGTAAATGTCTCATTTTTTTTATTAGCGTTCGACATTGGTGTAGATATTTATTTGAGGTCAACTACCAAAGTGTTGGTTTGGATGTGAGTTGATTTTTTAACAATTTTAACTTGAGGTTAAAAAGCATGGAATAGATTTTTTTTTGATTTTTTTAACTTTTGGTAAAAAAACATAAAATTGTTATAAATTAAATGTGACATTTTATTTTATTAAACTAAAATAATCAATTTTATTTTATATACCTATTTTAATCCAAACTAGTATCCCAAACATAGCAAAAGTCTAGTCTTTGCAGTGTTGTGGAGGCAAGAATAATCCAAATCCTGGGACGGGACCCAACCATAATTATCAACCATAGATCCATAGGATGCTTGCCATCTGTACAATCCAATCCAATTCAATCCAATCCAATCCAATCCAAGTACGTTAGATAAGGATACATAGCAAAAGTCTAGTCTTTGCAGTGTTGCGGAGGTAAGAATAGTCCAAATCCTGGGACAAGACCCAACCATAATTATCAGCCATAGATCAATGGGATGCTTGCCATCTGTACAATCCAATCCAATCCAATCCAAGTACGTTAGATCAGGATACATAGCAAAAGTCTAGACTTTGCAGTGTTGTGGAGGCAAGAATAGTCCAAATCCTGGGACGAGACCCAACCATAACTATCAGCCATAGATCCACGGGATGCTTGCCATCTGTACAATCTAATCCAATCCAAGGGCATTATATCAGGATACATAGCAAAAGTCTAGTCTTTGCAGTGTTGTGGAGGCAAGAATAGTCCAAATTGTAGGATGAGACCCAACCATAATTATCAGCCATAGATCCATGGGATGCTTGCCATCTGTACAATCTAATCCAATCCAATCCAATCCAAGTACGTTATATTAGGATACATAGCAAAAGTCTAGTCTTTGCAGTGTTGTGGAGGCAAGAATAGTCCAAATTCTGGGATGAGACCCAACCATAATTATCAGCCATAGATCCATGGGATGCTTGCCATCTGTACAATCCAATCCAATTCAACCAAGTATGTTAGATCAAGATACATAGCAAAAGTCTAGTCTTTGCAGTGTTGTGGAGGCAAGAGTAGTCCAAGTCCTGGGGACGAGACCCAACCATAATTATCAGCCATAGATCCACGGGATGCTTGCCATCTGTACAATCCAATCCAATTCAACCAAGTATGTTAGATTAGGATTTGGGTGGGTTGTTATGTGGGGTGCGCAGCAGTAACTGTTATACAGTTAAATGGACTCATTTCATGGTCCATTTCGATAATCCGAATCGTTCACATTTTAAAATATATCAAGTAGAATATATCTGTAAAAAATTAAGTTAATTAGATATCATTTACCCTTTCATCTACTGACATTTGTATTCATTTTAATACTTTAAATGACAATTGTTATTTATTTTTGTAAATACAAATGTGAGTGGATGAATGGGTAAACGATATCCGATTAATTTGACTTTTTACAGACATGTTCTACTTGATGTATTCTAAAATATGAACTGTTCAAATTATCAAAATGAGCCCCAAAATTGACTCATTTAATTGCATAATAGTGGCTATTGTGCACCACGCACATCAACCACCTCAAATCTGTTAGGATCAAGCTTTGCTTATGCACTGCATAGATTGTTATTAAAGGTTGTTTGAGAAGTAATTTAAAAAATGATTTTTTGATTTTTTTTAATTTTTTAAAATATATATATATAAATTAAAAAATGATATAACTTAAAAAAATTAAAAATTAAAAACAAAACCAAAAAAGTCCAAGTTGCCAAAATGGGCCTATATATACACAAAAGAACTATGTTGGTTACATTCATATAGTTTTTGCATAAATGGGGTGGGTTTCAATAGGTATTATTTCTACTTAAGATTAGCTTTGTTTTTGTAAATTTAGGGTTTATGATATTTAATTTGGACAAAATATAATTTGAGATTATTTTTGTGATTATAAATACTTTTTATGCTCATTATGAAAATTTTGTCATGGTTGTTAATTGGAACATTGATATTATTACAAAAACTTGACAATTGCCCGATAATATTAGTGTGAGTTTCGCTGTGAAAAATTTGTTGAATAACAAGAACATGTATTTTTAATTAACTTTAATGTTCCATTGAACACTCTTTATGTATATAATGTACCTATTTACACACACACACACACACACACACACACATATATATATATAGAAAATGGTATGTTTGACACTATTGAAAATGAGGTTATCCAAAAAATGGCACCTCGTTGAATATAATTGTAGAAGTTTATGTATTTTTTTATTTTGTTAAGACAATAATATTATTCACCCCCCCAAAAAAAGACAATAATATTTTATTAAAAGTTTATTTTACTTAAAGTTTGAGAAGTTTAAATTTTAATTAGTTTAATTTATTTTTTTTCTCATAAAATTTGTGAAACTTGAGTTTTTGGAGTGATCACATCCTTATAAATTTCTGGAGTTGTCACTGTATATAATACAAATACCTTAAAATTTTGAAATAAAGAGTAAATTTTGGAATAAATAGTAGATTGTATACTTGTAGGACTGTTAAAATTTAAGAAGCTAAAGTGATATATCTTAATGTAGGGCAAATTACAATAGCAGTCCCTATAGTTTGGAGCTCGTGTCACTTTGGTCCTTGACTTTTCAATTGTGACACATTTGATCCTGAATTTTGAATATTGTTTCAAATAAGGACAATTGAAAATATCATTTCTTAATTTCAAGGGTAAAATTGTCAATTTGATAAAATATAAACTAATTTGACAAAAATAAATGTCAAAAAAATATTTTTGAATTTTTAAAAATTATTTCTACCTACTAAAGATAAATTATGTAAAATTGATAAATCTCTTAGACATTTATTTATTTTTTTTACTAAATAATTTTTATTATGTGTTTGGATGATGATCATGTAATGGGTAGTTGTTTTTATTTTCATTAAATTAGTTTCTATTTTTTCAAAAATCAAATATGACGACAACTTTAATATCATTATTAAATCAATCCATTAAATCAAAACATTCAAAACTAAAAATAATTCATATATTAAATATATTGATTACACATTAAAATCCTAACAACCACTTATTACATGATCATCATCTAAACACATACTAAAAATTAATTCAGTAAAAAAATTAAAAAAAATAAAAATGTAAAAGATTTATTATTTTTATATAATTTTATCTTTGGTGGGTAGCAATAATTTTTAAAATTCAAAAATAACTTTTTACATTTATATTTGTCAAACTAATTATATTGTATCCAATTGATAGCTTTGCCCTTAAAATGGAACATTTTCTATTTGCAAAGAAAACGATGTCTTCAATTGTCCTTATTTGAAGCGAGATTCAAAATTCAAAATCAAATATATCACAATTATAAAGTTATGGATCAAAGTGACACAAGTTTCAAACTATAGGGACCGTTAATGTAATTTGTCCTTTATTGAATTGTCGCCCTCTTTTTTATTTATTTATTTTTTGTGTGAAATTTTTAGGGCATATTTTTGCTACAAAAAAATGCTAGAGATTTCAAATAAATTATCAAAAAAAAAAATCTTATTACACCTTGTTTTACACATTTCAAAAGGAAAGTTAATTAATTTATTTATAATTTAAATTTAGAAAATTGGAAAAAGGAAAGTTAATTAACCAATTTAAAATTTTTTAAAACAATCTTATAGCTTTTATTGAATCATTTACAAAAAAAAACTTATTATGTCTTGATTTACACATTTCAAAAAGAAATTTAATTAATCCATTTAAAATTTTAAATTTAGAAATTAGAAAAGGATTAGTTTCAAAATTTAAATTTTTGTATCACTAAAATATAGGAATCAATTTACATCTTCCATAGTTTATTTTTCTTGATGTTTAATTTTTTAAATATTAAAAAAAAATATTGGCTACCTTTTATTCCCTTATAATGCGATTGATGATCCATTTCAAGAACTTGCGTCTCCCAATAAATATTATATAGTTTTTTTCATATAGTGTATATCAATATAATACAGGATCCAAAACTCCTTTCAAACATTGATGATATGTTTGGCTCATGGCTTTTGGTAGAAATTTTGAAAGGGAAAATGAAAAGGCTTATGAAATTAGGTAAAATGTAATTATATTTCATTCATATTTCACCTATTTTTTTTCCTTTCTCATTTCAAATTTCTACCCAAATCCATGAATCAAACATAACATAAAGTTGGGTACATATTTTTCATATTGAAAATTTTGAATTAATATTACTTTTTAAAATTATATATTACAAACTCTTATCACACATGTATCTCAATATAATAATAATTGAAATTTATTTTAGTTGCTATCTCAAAAATTAGTTATAGAGTCAAACAAAATGTGTAGGTCTTAAAGTTTTAGGGTAAAAATTTTATGTTAGAATTTGTTCGAACTTAATTCTCTTAACATTTATAATTTTTTTTATTGATTGGTAAAAAGTACCGTAAACATTAAGATGTTTTTTACGGTATTGACTTATTAAAATATAATGTATTATAGCGTAAACCAAGAATTATTGAAAGAAAAAAAAATCAACTCGAACTAGATGTTTTAGGCTAATTTTTAATATTTAATCCAATATTAGAACTCCCAAACTAGCTCATACCAGTCATGAACCGATAAAAACAATTTTTAATGATTAGGTAAAGGTCGCATTAGCATAAATATTGAGTCGAGTAGCTTCTATGTCACTCCTAATGTTCAGTCTAACATCACAAGTCAATCATAATCTATTTTCACGTAAGAGTTATAACATACGACAATTTACAATTTTGAGTAAAAAAATTTTAGGCTTTGTGAAATAAGAAAAAATTAATATATTACGAAACTTATAAAACGAAATGTATTTATATTTTATTATAAATATAATTTTTGAAATTTATTCTTTAATTTTTACCAATTAAATTATGACATGCAATTTTTTATTAAGAACTTAGAACACACAATTAATGATTTTTGGGTGGATAACACACAATTAATGATATTAGAATAAAAATGAATAAAATTGAATTGATTATAAATCATTTTTACTACATAATTTAAATGAATTTTATATTATTATTGTAATTTAAAAACTAATTTTTGATTATTTATTTATACCTATACATAGCACAGATAATATATTAGTATTTAATTTATATCAATTGCATGGTAAACTTTACACAATATTTTAATACTAGTATATGACCGTGGCTAAATGCATGGTGCAATTAATGATGAGATCAAAATATAATTGAATATAAAATTATTGAGTTGAAATGTAATTTATTAAATTTGTTGTTAAAAATTTGAAGTCAAAATATAAACACAGGTCCAGTTAGTTTCAACTTTCAAATAAATTTTTTAAAATTACCCGAGCATAAATGCACCCCAATAAAATTAAAGTAAAAACAAAAAAAGGTAATTTATTGTAAGAATTTAAGCATTCCATTTATATTAGTGCTTGAGTTATGTCTCGTGAGCTTTGTCACTAAGGTGGGTAACAAACTTTTGTTAAAAAAAAAAAAAAACTCTTATTTTCAGTCCTTAAACAAATCAAACCACCCCTATTATCTCTCTTTTCTCTCTCTCACTTGCCTTGTGAAAAGATTCCATAGTAGTAAAACATAAACTATTTTTATCACCATTTTTTTTTAAACAGAACCTAATTGAAAAAAAAAAAAAAACATTTTTCACATAAATATTTTTTAACAGAATCACTTTTATTTTTATTTTTTTTATTTTAATGATGTTGCATTTCTTAATAAATGTAAACATAAACATTTCTAATGATGTTACATCTCTTAATAACCAAGCTAATTGATTTTTTTCATTTTTTTATTATTTAAATTTTGAGTTCAACTTTGTTAGCCAAAAAAAAAAACTTTCAAGAACACCATGCTCAAAAGCAGCGAAGGATGGATTCCGGTGGTGAAGCAAAGAGGGAAGCAAGAAGCAAGGAAATCAGTGGGCAGTGCAGTAGTCTTCATGGTGTTTGTGGATAATCTACTTAACTCAATGAATACCAAAGGCTTGTTTAACCTGTTTGGGAAGTTTGGAGTTGTAAAAGATATTTTCATTCCGCAAAAGCGTCGCAGAAATACCAATACTAGATTTGGTTTTGTAAGATATAGCTGTGAGGTAGCTGCAAACGTTGCTGTGCAGAAGGCGGATGGTCTATGGGTGGATGATAAGAAGTTATTCGTGAAACTTGCAGCTTTCGAACGAAGCAGAGAACAGGGGAAGCACCATGCTCAAAAACCACCGCAGTTACATTTCAGAGAGGAATTCCGGAGAGGCTTACATCACTTCACCAACAACAAAACGTTCGCAGACGTGGTAAGAGGTATTCAGATACAGGACAGAGACTTTATTACAGTTCAGGCCGAGGAGTATGGTAATGGGTGGCTTTACGACAGTGTCTTAGTCCGGCTAAAAGTCAGATGTGTAAACATTAGTTTGAAGTTCGAGCTTAATGCTAGAGGAATAGATGGGTTTGAAGCCAGACAAGGAGGTGGTCGTGATGTGGTGTTATCTTTCAAGTCCAAGGAGGAAATGGTAACAAAGATGAAGTATATCAAAAAAATTATCCATGAATGGTGTGATGACATCATCCAATGGAGGCTAGAGCTTGCTCTGGCACAGGAGAGACTTGTATGGCTTACCTACTATGGCATTCCCTTACATTTATGGAATAGGTCGAATCTTGTTAAGATTGGTAGCATATGGGGTGAAGTTATTGATGGTGCCGAAGGCTTGCCTCAGTCCTTCGTATGTGGTAAGCTTAGGATCCTTACCAAGTGCATGGAACCTGTTAACAGTGTTATCAACCTGGTGACTAAACACTCCTCTTATCCAGTGAGAGTCTTGGAAGTTCAGGTCCTTGAAGCAAAAACCATAAATCAGTGCTGCAGCTGTTTGAATCATCTAGATAAGATGAAGGAACTCAGTTCAGAGGAGGAAGGTGAGGATCATGGTTCCAATTGGGTTGGTAAGCCACTACAGAACCTCAGAGATGAGTCAACTCAATCCAGAGAAGGTGGGTCAGCTCAGGGTTCTGAGCAATTCAAAAATGAGGCCACTCGAGTGTTGACACGTGGGGATGGCAGTATAATAGAGGCAAAATGGAAGAGTGATACGGAAGTGGCTGAGTCTAGTAGCATAGTAGGCAAGGAGCTTGAGGTTGAAGCATGCAAGGAAATGGTGGCAGGTAGTAGTGCATTTAATGCCTGAAAACTAGCTGAACAAGGTAATGATGGGCATGTCTTCTCGCCTGGGTGTATGAGAAGATTGAGTGGTTCTAGTCTAAATGTACATGGGTTGAACTTCGAAGTGGAGTTGGGCCAAAAAAATTTAAACCAAGAGGACTTGGGCCATAATATTTTAAACCATGGGTTGTGTGGGCTGACTGATTTGGGAAAGGCAGCTTTTTCTGAGAATGTCTGTCCAGTTGAGGAAGTCAGCAATTCTGATGATGAGATTAGCAGCAGTGAAGATGAAGGTGTAGTGGCCTAACCTGTTGTAGCTGCTTGGGCCAATAATGTTAAGACCAAAGGGAAGGAAATTAGTAGGCCAAGATCAGAGAAGGAGATGGCTATCAATGTTGGTCCTCAAGGTAGATTCTGGAAAAGTAAAGGAAAATTAGGGGCTCTCTTAAGAAAATCTCAGCAGTGCTATGATCAGGTGTACACGCCTGGGTATATGTAACGCCCTCAAAATTAACCCAGTACATATATCATTGGCATGCATTATTTAAAGAAAACACTTTAATAATTCATTATAATATTCATCAGAGTCTTACTAAACAAAAGCATTACATGTAACATTAAATTAAATGCCCTACCGGCTTACATCTTTCCAAGCCAACACTTGGACACAAAAGTATGAGTTCTAACTCAAATATAAATAAAGCCCTAGGCTTGCGTGTTTACATGTACCAACAATGAAAAACAAATAACTAAAAATAGTCTTCAAATCCAAGTCCTTCCAAGCTAAATCCTTGGAGGTAGCTTATCACCTGAACCTGAAAATGATGTTCCCATAAAGGGTGAGCCACAGCCCAGTAGAAATATACTAAACCAAATATAAGCATTGAATAAAGCAATAGCATTCAATAGATGGTTAACCAAGATAATCAATTACATCATTATCCAATCTCATGACACTATTGTAACGACACGTTTCACTTTCCAACATTATCAATATGGCTCAGAACCTGGCCAAACTTACAACAGTGAATTATATATATATCATATTCACACTCTTCCAATGTCAATAAACAAATGAGACTCAAGCTCAAATCAAAACACTTCATACTTCCAGATTGATACACATTTTAGTGTTGTATTAATAAAAACACTTCAATATAAATAAGCACACATAAAAGTGATGCTAATGGAGTCCATCCCCTATCTCCTCCCAAACAAAATTCGGTTTAGAGGTCTATCCCCTATCTTCCCCTAAACCGTGGAGTACATCCCCTATCTCCTCCCACACAAAACAATGTATGTAAACACATAACATATAACACACAATCAATACACATAATGTCTGTATTAATTCAGCAGTCAAAATGAATGACTCAACCAATGTGATTAGTTTCAGTTATCCCTAATCCACATGCAGTGTCTACAACAATCACAGTTATCCTCCACCGATAGCCCAAAACAGTTATTTCTAAACTGAAAATAAATATATCAACAATTCAATGGGTGAGTGATTTAAATTATCCAACTACACCAATTAATCAATGAATTCCTCAATTCCATGAATTTAACCATATTTCCCCAATTTCCTTTAATTAATTACACAAATTAACTTATTAATACAATTAGGGTTTTTCCCAAAATTACCAAAGTATCCCCAACATATCAAAATACCAAAACTTAGAACAAAACATATAGAATAGAGTAGGAAATCCCTACCTCGAAGAAAACAACCCAAATGGAGAAGACAGAGATGAATACCCAAATACCAATGTGCTCCAAACCGCCAAATGTTCAGATTAAATGAAAGCCCTCGACTCCCTCTATCTTTTTAATAAAGCAACTAGGGTAGAAACACACTCTAAATAGATCAAACCTAAGAGAGAAGGTGAGTAGGGAGAGAGAGAAGTCGGACCTAGGGTTTGGAATAAAAAAGAAGATGAAAAAGACTAATCAAAACCCGCTGCTACGTATATAAACTGGACAGGCTCGCTCGAGCGAATACATGGTCGCTCGAGCGACGTCTCAAGCTCAAATCAAAACACTTCATACTTCCAATTTGATACACATTTTAGTGCTGTATCAACAAAACACTTCAATATAAATAAGCACACATAAAAGTGATGCTAATGGAGTCCATCCCCTATCTCCTCCCAAACAAAAATCCGGTTTAGAGGTCCATCCCCTATCTTCCCCTAAACCGTGGAGTACATCCCCTATCTCCTCCCAAACAAAAATCCGGTTTAGAGGTCCATCCCCTATCTTCCCCTAAACCGTGGAGTACATCCCCTATCTCCTCCCAAACAAAAATCCGGTTTAGAGGTCCATCCCCTATCTTCCCCTAAACCGTGGAGTACATCCCCTATCTCCTCCCACAAAAAACAAAGTATGTAAACACATAACATATACTTCACACAATCAATACACATAATGTCTGTATTAATTCAGCAGTCAAAATTAATGACTCAACCAAAG
>NW_021028206.1:543725-555948 GCF_004153795.1 Camellia sinensis
TTACGGTTAACTGCTATTGGTAGGAGTGATGATGAAGGAGATGTGGCTCAATCCTATTCAGCTGCTTGGGCCAATAATATTAAGACCCAATGGAAGGAAACTAGTAGGCCAAGATCAGAGAAGGAGATAGCCAACACTGCTGGTACCCAAGGTAGATTCTGGAAAAGAAAAGGAAAATCGGGGGCTCCCTTCAGAAAATCTGGATGGATGAACAGATTAGCAGTAGACAAAGAGATGGGTGGGTTTAGTGGGACGGTAGTAGCAGAGTCAGACGGTGTATTGGCGAAGGAGCCCGTGGTAGAAGCATGCCAAGTAAGGAAAAATGTGGGTATTTCAAAATCTAGCTTTGTGGACAAATGTCAGCAGTGTTATGATCAGGTGTACACGCCTGGGTATATGAGGAGCTTAAGTGAGTCTAGCCTACTTAAGCCTGGGCTAAATCTAGAAGTGGTTTTGGGCTGTAATATGGGGTCTACTGGGCTGGGGGGATTGCCACTCTTAACGAGTGGGCCTACTAATTAGGTTCTCCAAACAAACGTGTGGGCTGAGGTAGACGGGCCAAGTTTTAGCCAGATAAGGGGCTCATCAGCCCTGTTGAACAAGGGACTGAACAAGTCAGTAAACGTGAAGAAGGAAGGTAATAACAATCGGAACCGTAAAGGGAAAGCATCAGCAAGGGATGAACATGGAGAGCAGCAGAGAGATTCTATTAATCATGGGGGAAAAGCCCAACCAAAGGCTACTATTGAAGCTATAGTCGACCCAGGAGTGGAGCAGCTTGTTCGTATTGGATCAGACATAGGGAAGAAGGATCCTCAGAGTCATGTTCCCTCAGTTCCTGCGCAATCACCAGCAAATGGAAGAGACAAAGGAAAGAAAGTGGCTATGGCTTTTGTTAGGTCAACTGGGGATCAATTATTGTTGGAAAATAGAGCAAGAGTGCAGGAGTGTGGTCAAGTTTCGGGTAGTAAAATAAAGGGGCAAAGACAAAGAATAATGAGGAAATTGCGTTCTACTCAGCAATTCTGCCAAGGATTTCATAGAGGAGCTATATTCAGAGCTGCGGCAGCTGTGATGTCTTCATCTCTATCAATGAGTAGTGGTGCTTATAAACAGATTTTAAGCTGAAATGAAGCTATAAAGCTCAAGAAACCTTGAAGGTGGGGAAAGTTTTGGGTATTGACTTTGGGGCTAATGAAGAGAGTGTTATCCAGAAAATTTCGGAGATGGACAGGCAAGATGAGGAAAGACTAACCAAAAAAGGGGTGAATGGTGGTGCTTAAGTCTGCACCTGCAGGAGATTTTGCAGTCAAAGTTTGTTCCATAATGAAAGTTCTTTCATGGAATGTTAGAGGCTTGGGTAAGCCTGAGAAAATGAGGAGGATCAGAAATTTCATAAAGTCAAAAGGGGTGGATATGGTGTTGATTCAAGAAACTAAAAAGTCAAGTATTGATGAGAGATTTGTCAGATCTCTATGGGCAGAAGATGAACTGGGGTATATGGAGGTGGGTGTAGAAGGGAGTGCAGGGGCTTTGTTATGTCTATGGAAACCTCATGTGTTGTAGGAAAATGATAGGGATTGGAGTCCCAAACCATTCAAATTCTTAAATGCTTGGGTGCTACATCCCAGCTTTCTTAAAGAAGTTGAAAAGGTTTGGGTTGGTACACAAGTGGAAGGGTGGGCTGGTTTCAGAATTATGGTCAAATTGAGAACACTTAAACAAGCACTGAAGATTTGGAATGTGGAGGTATTCAGTCAAGTGGAGTCCAAGCTCAAAGCTGCTGAGGCTGAGTTATATTCGTAGGATCTAACAGCTGAAGAGAGAGATCTTATAGAAGATGAAGTTAGACAAAAAATTGAGATCAGAAATGAAGTGTGGAAGCTTAGAAAAAGGCTAGAGTGGATATGGTTGCAGAAATCCAGACTGAACTGGACCTTAAAAGGGGACAAAAACACCAGGTATTTCCATATTATGGTATCAAGAAGGCATAGTAAGAACGTCCTTGATTCACTGAAGATTAATCATACTCTATATGAGGATCCTGCGGAGTTGAAACATGTAGTGGCAGCTCACTTTAAAATTTTGTTCCCTGAAGTTTGGAAGATTAGACCAAGGCTAGGGGGCGAGTTTAGAAGAATTGATCAAAATCAGATTCAATCTTGTTTGGTGAAGGAGTTTTCAAGAGCAGAGGTTTGAGCAGCAATCGAGGAATGCGATGGCAATAAGGCCCCGGGGCCTGATGGATTTAATCTCACTTGCTTCCACAAGGGACGGAAATTTATGAAGGATGATATCATGAAATTCATGCAAGAGTTTCATGATAATGGTGTATTGGGTAATGGAATTAATTGTTCTTTTGTGACCCCTGTTCCCAAAATAGTTAGTCCAGAATCAATTACAGACTTTAGACCTATCAGCCTTATTAGTTCAGTCTATAAAGTGGTGGCTAAAGTTCTGGCCAACAGGATGAAATTAGTGTTGCCAAAAATTATTGATAGAGTCCAATCAGCATTCCTAAGTGGTAGGAATATTATGGATGGTGTTCTTGTTGCAAATGAGATTGTGGATTGATGGAAGAAGACTAACAGAAAGGGGCTAATCATTAAGTTGGATTTTGAAAAAGCCTACGACACTGTTAACTGGAATTTCCTCATCCAAATGTTAGAGAATTTTGGTTTTGGAACTACCTGGACCAAATGGATAAAGGAATGCATTTCTTCTTCAAGAGTATCAGTTCTTGTTAATGGGTCACCATCACCAGAGTTTTGCCCTCAAAAAGGTTTAAGGCAAGGTGATCCTTTACCCCCTTTCTTGTTTAATGTTGTAGCTGAGGGTCTGAATATGCTCATATCAAGAGCTAAAGATATGGGTCTGTTTAGAGGTATATTTGTAGGTGCTAATGGGTTGAATATATCTCACTTACAATTTGCCGATGACACAGTGCTGTTTTGTGAGGCTGAAGGGTCACAAATTTTGGCTATAAAAAGAATCCTTAGGTGTTTTGAAGTAATTTCAGGTCTAAGGATCAATTTTTCTAAAAGTGTTGTGTGTGGGGTGGGTGTGGCAGATGTGGAGGTTGATGAGTATGTTGGGAAATTGAATTGCCTAAGCAAGAAATTACCATTGAAGTATCTAGCATTACCACTGGGAGCCAGCCCTAGCAGGAGTTTGACTTGGAGGCCAGTTGTAGAGAATTTCAAGAAAAAGTTATCTGGGTGGAAGAGAAGAGTGTTATCTTTTGCTGGTAGAGTCACACTCATTAAGTCTGTGTTGTCTGCTTTACTTGTGTATTACATGTCTCTTTTTAAAATACCTGAGTGTGTTGCAAAAGAGATGGATAGGATTCAAGCATCATTTTTATGGGGTGATTCTGAACGTAGTAGGAAGTTGCATCTAGTTAGGTGGAATAAAGTGTGCATGAGTTTGAAACAAGGAGGGTTGGGGATCAAAAACATCAGGTTAGCCAATGATAGTTTTCTTTTAAAATGGTGGTGGAGATATGGGCAAGAGGATAAGGCACTGTGGAAGATGGTTATTTGCGAAAAGTATGGTTCAGTTGGGGGTAGATGGTTCCCCGATAAGGATGTTCACGGTCCTATATCTCAGACTTGGAAAGACATCTTATCAGTGGCCCAAAGGAATGGCAGTATTCTCCAATTTTGTAAGGATAATGTGGAAATCTTAATAGGTAATGGGCAAAGAATTAGTTTCTGGAGAGATAATTGGTTGGGTTCAACAAATCTTTTATGCCAATTTCCTAGATTATTCCAATTGGTTAATGATAAAGAGATTTCCTTGAATGTTCAAGTAGCCAGAAGAGATAGTCAATCTGGGTGGTTTTTCAATTTCAAAAGACCACTTCGGGCTTGGGAAGAAAGCGAGTTGGTCAGATTAACCATTGCTCTGGGGTCAGGCCCTCTTTTAAGAAGTGATGTAGCTGATAGTTTGGGTTGGAAGGCTGCTCAGCCAGGTATTTTTAAGGTTAATGTTGTTTATGCTTGGGGTATGCTCAATGATGGTCCCATTCATAGATCAGTTGATCTTATCTGGAATAATTTTTCCCCACCTAAAGCAAATTTTTTTTCTTGGTTAGCTTGGAGAGGAAGACTGAAAACTAAAGATTTGCTACAAAGGTTTGGAATTCTAGAGGGGGAAGATGTCCTTAATTGTATATTTTGTGATGAGGCTAGGGAATCTCTTGACCATGTTATGCTTCATTGTTCTTTTACTTGGAAAATTTGGTCTGCTATTATCGATTGGTGGGGTATTCAGTGGGTTATTCCCAGATCCATAGATGGTCTTTTACTCTGGTGGATGGGTTGGAAGTTTAGGAAGAAAGTTAATCTGGTGTGGAAGGCCCTTCCAGCAGCAGTGTTGTGGTCTGTGTGGAGTTATAGAAATGAGTGTGTGTTTAAGGCAGTCCAGCCCAATTTTTAGGTTCTGTGTGAATGTATCAAGGTGAGGTTAGCAATTTGGATGAGATCTCAGTTCAGGGATGCTTCATTTTCAGTCAATGATGTCGTGTTTAATTTTTCACAAGTCAGGTGTTGTCTAGGATTTCAGTTGGTGAATTCTGTTCTGTTTTGTCGCTAACAGACAGGCTCACAGGTTGTTACCTATTAGTTAGACTGCTGTTGTGGTGTTGTATTGAGAGATTTTGGGCGCTTTTGTTGCTGCTAGGGATCTCAGTCCATCAGAGCAGCCACCTTTCTGATAAATAGGTAGATGCAGGTTAAGCTCTGCTGGTTGCAAGTGTTACTGGCTGAAGGGGGTGCCCTGTTTTGTTTGTGCTTTTTCCTCTGATCCCATGCAGGTGTGCTGGTAGTCAGCCTTGTGAATCGGCCAGTGTTGCTGCACAATTCTGGTTTGGATGCATAATTCTGTGCTGCTAGTTGGCTATAAATTTCTGTTCTTCACTGATGTTAGCTGGCTGCTAATGGAGTATTCAACAATTTGCTGGAAGGATTGCTTCCCTTTTCTGACCAGTTGGCTGATGTTGTGCTGAACTGCAACTGATGGTAACGGTTGCTGTCTGGGCAGTTTGGATTTGGGTTACACTAGGAGAGTGCAACAGTCTTGGGCTACAAAAGTCTTGGTTTGGGTTTGCTACTGGTGTGAATGGGTGGTCTGCTACAAATCGATGCAGTCTTGGGATACAAATTGGCAGATTTGGAATGCTGTGTGATTGGGTGGTTTTTATTTTATTTTTTAGTCTCTATTGCTTTGTTTTGGATTGGTTTCTCGCCAATCTGTGGGTGTAGTGCTAGCAGATGATTGTGCTTCCTCCTTGGTGCCAACCTAGTTGGGATTGTGGAGTGTTTGCTATGATGCTTTTTGCACTTCCCTCCTTTATTGATGTATTTTGTTGCTTGTTTTGGCTCATTTCATCAATAAAGTCTCCCTTCTTTGCTGATCAAAAAAAAGAATATGAATTTCATGTGAATTTACCTTGAGTGAGAAAAATGATAGAAATTTTTAATTTTTAATTTTTTGGAAATAAAAAGAGACAACAGAGACAAAGACTAAAGAACCCCTAACCATTACTTGAATCAAAGAGAAGGGTGCTCCTTTTTTTTTCTTTTTTTTTGTGGCAAAGAGAAAGGCATTTGCTGGTGACAAATAATGAACCAGTGGTGCTACATGCACCAATTGGTACATCAATTAGTATATTAACATATATTATGACATTATCGTTTTAAAACTATGACCCTACCTATAATGTAAATTACAAATACCAAAAATTTCTAAAATTAAGTCATGTTATCCATTAATATATTAATTGATATATAGAATATTATGCACAATGAACAGTACTACTAATTCAGTGTAAGCATTTCATACCCACACACATAGATACATATATATATATATATACACACATATGAGCATCTTAATAAAACATTTCATAAGTTGAGTTTGTTTGGAATAAATTCTTTTAAGTTGAAAATTGATAATTATAAAGTAGAAATTAAAAACAATTCTTCCTCAGTTTCTTTATAATTAAAAATTTTCAATTTATATTGTCTCATAAGATTAAACAAAGTTACACCAAACACTTTAATATAGACTCCCAAAATAAAATAAAATAAAAATTATAAGCAGTCCTCGTAGGCCCTATTCGGTTACTTTTAACTCTTTTAATTTAGAAATTTATACTGTGGTTACAATTTATGAGACAAAAATAATTTAAATAAACTCAAAAAAGGTAATTATTGAAAGAAAAAAAAATGATTCTTTTAACTTTTAACTTCTAATTTATTATTTTTAAGATTAAAAGAAATTACGCCAAACTAACTCATAAATTGAACCAAATAAGTATATTACCCAGAAGTAGTTTGCAACTCAACAATGGCCCTTATAAAGTAGTGAGACTGTAGTGTTTTCTACTTACTAATCCCAATCCAAAAAAAAAAAAAAATACTATTTATATCTTTTTTTAAATTTTTTTTATGGGTACTACTTATCTACTACTAATAAAATGAAATACTAGAAACATCATATTCAATTTAACCTATGTTAGAGAATTTTAATAAAAATAAATTGTTATTACAAATTTAATGCGATTTAAACATCGCGCGTATAATATTTAGTAATATTTATACTTTTCATATTATTACAGGTTATTACAGAAAAATTTAAATATTTAAATGCAATCATAATTTTTGTGACATTTTATTTTTATTTGTATTAATCCCATTTATTCCAAACCACACTAGGCGGTGTTTGGGAAGAATTTTTCTTTGGTTTTTTTTTGTTTTTTTTTTTCACTAAAAGACAAATTGGTTACAAAATTAAAAAAAATAAATCCAAACAAAATATCACATCAAATCACATAATCATTTCATTTTTTCTCTTACAAACATCACATCCAATCACAAAAAAACCTAACTATCTTCCCAAACACAATTTTTTTTTTCTCCAATAATATCCTACAACTAAACAAACCCACTTCCCAAACACCCACTATGTATTCTCACTGAAAAAAATATCACAAAAGTTGTTCTCTCTCCCTCGCTATTCCCCATTCCATTATTATTTTGTTACTCTATTCCAAATGTTTTATTAAGAAAAATTCGTCGATCCTATATCAATTTTTGGAAAATTTTAATTTGTAATTTAGTTCAAATTTTTTAATAGTCGTCATGAACGGTACTAAAAACACTGAATAAATTGAATATTATCTTGAAACTATTTTAGTTTAGGCAAACTCTCCCATGGCAACTTTTATAATTTCTTGTAATTGCATATATATATATATATAATATAATTTGTATTGTTTTAATTTAAAGAATTTTGAAATTCTGTTTATCCGTCAAATTGTAAACTACATGTCACATTTTGTTAATCTTTTCCTAACAACATACGCGTAGATAATATAACCTGATTGAGATTGTTGAGGTCAGCTATGATACTCTGTGCACTTCCCTGCTTTATTGATGTAAGTCTTGCATGTATATTGCTTTTCTCATTAATAAAGTTTTTTTGCTGATCAAAAAACATACGCGTAGATAAAATTAATAAAGAATAGACCAATACCGTGACTCTCACTTAAGTAAGATTTGAAGAAGATAAGAGACATGCAATGTTAATCTATTTCTGATGAGACTATATACCAAGTCAGCACCCTTTCAAGCTTATGCCCAATTTAGAAAGTTAAACTAAAACTATACCCAAAAAAGTAGGAAAACAAAACCCAAAATCCATGAATTACCAAAACACTAGTGATCCATAGTTTAACCCTACTGAAAAGCTGCATGTCATTATAACTGTGGTCCCTTACAATGTGTACCGTTTTTTTTTTTTTTGATGCATGTGATCATTCAGTTTTGTGTTTATTGGCTATATATGCCATTGAGATCTCTTCAGTGGGGATGCATCAGATCTCTCCTTTGGTACCAACCCAAATGATATTTATGCTCTTTCATGTCCAACCACCATATGCATATAGCCATCATCCTATTCCAATTTGGGGACCATGCTCATTATTTGAAGCCACTTCACTGCAGAGGTCTAAGGTTTTTTTGAGACATTTTACTAATTTTTTGAAGCAAATTACATCAATCATCCTTATACTTTACCCCTTATATCATTTTTGGTGCTTAGACTTTCAATTGGCTTGATTTTGATCTTTCATATTGGATTTTGTGTCAATTTAGTACAATTAATATCGTCTGTTAGGATTTTTGACAGAAAATAATCACAAAGTTGATTGAAATTAATTTACTGAGTTAATAAGTTGGTACAAAGGACCTGTTGAAGTCGGTACAAAGGTTTTTGCAGCTGGGGCACTGGACATGAATTTGCCAGCATTAGCTGAGGGCATTTGGTCTGTGGGGTGGGGGGGGACTGAATTTTTCTGTACCTTAAGTTTGATATAAAGGGTAAATATAAGAGGAAAAAACAAAGTTTGATTCGAAACTGAGATGGATGAATCACCATCACTTTAGGGCACAGTACATGCAATCAATTAATTTAATTTAATTTAATTTTTATTAGTTTTTTTATCAGCAATATGCAATCAATGAATGGGAGGTACTAATATGCCAACCACAATTTGTCAATGCATTAAGTAGATTGGTGAGAGAAAGGGAGAGGGGAGTATGCGACATGTGATATCACTTTTTTTTGTTTTGTTTTTATTTTAGAACGAATTATACTGATGGTTCCTACTGTAGGTTGTCACTTTAGTCTTTGACCTCTTAATTATAATACATTTAATTATGAAATGAATACCCAAATACCAATGTGCTCCAAATCGCCAAATGTTCAGATTAAATGAAAGCCCTCGACTCCCTCTATCTTTTTAATAAAGCAAATAGGGTAGAAACACACTCTAAATAGATCAAACCTAAGAGACAAGGTGAGTAGGGTGAGAGAGAAGTCGGACCTTAGGGTTTGGAATCAAAAGAAGATGAAAAAGACTGATCAAAACCCGCTGCTGCGTGTAATTAAACTGGACAGGCTCGCTCGAGCGAAGACTTGGTCGCTCGAGCGACCAGGCACAAGAAAACCTCGCTCGAGCGAAGAAAATCTCGCTCGAGCCAAGAATGCAATACTTCAGGTCTATACTAGACGCAAACTCTCGCTCGAGCGACCAAACCCCGGCTCGAGCAAAGAACCAAAAACAACAGCTCGCTCGAGCGACCAACTCCTCGCTCGAGCGAAGATCCAAAATTCTGGACAGCAACACTTGGTTTCTAAACCCAACCAACCTGAAACAAACCTGCCCAACACATCCTATAACTCCAAATGAGAAAATAAGGGACAACAACAACAATTATACAATGACAGAATCTACGGAACCTAAGTCCGGATACAATAATCAAATGGAAAAGACCGGGGTCGCTATAGTATATGAGAAGTTTAAGTGAGTCTAGCATGCTTAAGCCTGGGCTGAATTTGGAAGTGGTGTTGGGCTGTAATATGGGGTCTACTGATCAGGTTATCCAAACTGAAGTGGGCCCATCAGCCCTGTTGAACAAGGGACTGAACAAGTCAGTAAACGTGAAGAAGGAAGGTAATAACAATCGGAACCGTAAAGGGAAAGCATCAGCAAGGGATGAACATGGAGAGCAGCAGAGAGATTCTATTAATCATGGGGGAAAAGCCCAACCAAAGGCTACTATTGAAGCTATAGTTGACCCAGGAATGGAGCAGCTTGTTCGTATTGGATCAGACATAGGGAAGAAGGATCCTCAGAGTCATGTTCCCTCAGTTCCTACACAATCACCAGCAAATGGAAGAGACAAAGGAAAGAAAGTGGCTGTGGCTTTTGTTAGGTCAACTGGGGATCAATTATTGTTGGAAAATAGAGCAAGAGTGCAGGACTGTGGTCAAGTTTCGGGTAGTAAAATAAAGGGGCAAAGACAAAGAAGAATGAGGAAATTGTGTTCTACTCAGCAATTCTGCCAAGGATTTCACAGAGGAGCTATATTTAGAGCTGCGGCAGCTGTGATGTCTTCATCTCTGTCAATCAGTAGTGGTGCTTATAAACAGATTTTAAGCCGAAATGAAGCTCAAGAAACCGTGAAGGTGGGGAAAGTTTTGGGTATTGACTTTGGGGCTAATGAAGAGAGTGTTATCCAGAAAATTTCGGAGATGGACAGGCAAGATGAGGAAAGACTAACCAAAAAAGGGGTGAATGGTGGTGCTTAAGTCTGCACCTGCAGGAGATTTTGCAGTCAAAGTTTGTTCCATAATGAAAGTTCTTTCATGGAATGTTAGAGGCTTGGGTAAGCCTGAGAAAATGAGGAGGATCAGAAATTTCATAAAGTCAAAAGGGGTGGATATGGTGTTGATTCAAGAAACTAAAAAGTCAAGTATTGATGAGAGATTTGTCAGATCTCTATGGGCAGAAGATGAACTGGGGTATATGGAGGTGGGTGCAGAAGGGAGTGCAGGGGCTTTGTTATGTCTATGGAAACCTCATGTGTTTTAGGAAGATGATAGGGATTGGGGTCCCAAACCATTCAAATTCTTAAATGCCTGGGTGCTACATCCCAGCTTTCTTAAAGAAGTTGAAAATGTTTGGGTTGGTACACAAGTGGAAGGATGGGCTGGTTTCAGAATTATGGTCAAATTGAGAACACTTAAACAAGCACTGAAGATTTGGAATGTGGAGGTATTCGGTCAAGTGGAGTCCAAGCTCAAAGCTGCTGAGGCTGAGTTACATTCGTGGGATCTAACAGCTGAAGAAAGAGATCTTGTAGAAGATGAAGTTAGACAAAAAATTGAGATCAGAAATGAAGTGTGGAAGGTTAGAAAAAGGCTAGAGTGGATATGGTTGCAGAAATCCAGACTGAACTGGACCTTAAAAGGGGACAAAAACACCAGGTATTTCCATATTATGGCATCAAGAAGGCATAGTAAGAACGTCCTTGATTCACTGAAGATTAATGGTACTCTATATGAGGATCCTGCAGAGTTGAAACAGGTAGTGGCAGCTCACTTTAAAATTTTGTTCCCTGAAGTTTGGAAGATTAGACCAAGGCTAGGGGGCGAGTTTAGAAGAATTGATCAAAATCAGATTCAATCTTGTTTGGTGAAGGAGTTTTCAAGAGCAGAGGTTTGAGCAGCAATCGAGGAATGCGATGGCAATAAGGCCCCGGGGCCTGATGGATTTAATCTCACTTGCTTCCACAAGGGACGGAAATTTATGAAGGATGATATCATGAAATTCATGCAAGAGTTTCATGATAATGGTGTATTGGGTAATGGAATTAATTGTTCTTTTGTGACCCTTGTTCCCAAAGTAGATAGTCCTGAATCTATTAAAGACTTTAGACCTATCAGCCTTATTAGTTCAGTCTATAAAGTGGTGGCTAAAGTTCTGGCCAATGGGATGAAACTAGTGTTGTCAAAAGTTATTGATAGAGTCCAATCAACATTCCTAAGTGGAAGGAATATTATGGATGGTGTTCTTATAGCAAATGAGGTTGTGGACTGGTAGAAGAAAACTAAAAGAAAGGGACTAATAATTAAGCTTGATTTTGAAAAAGCTTACGACACTATTAACTGGAATTTCCTCATTCAAATGTTGGAGAATTTTGGTTTTGGTACTACCTAGACCAAATGGATAAAGGCATGCATTTCTTCTGCAAGAGTATCAGTTCTTGTCAATGGGTCACCATCACCAGAGTTTTTCCCTCAAAAGGTTTAAGGCAAGGTGATCCTTTATCCCCTTTCTTGTTTAATGTTGTAGCTGAGGGTCTGAATATACTCATATCAAGTGCTAAAGATATGGGTCTTTTTAGAGGTATATTAGTAGGTGCTAATGGGTTCAATATATCTCACTTACAATTTGCTGATGACATAGTGCTGTTCTATGAGGCTGAAGGGTCGGAAATATTGGCTTTAAAAAGAATCCTTAGATGTTTTGAAGTAGTCTCAGGTCTAAGGATTAATTTTGCCAAAAGTGTTGTGTGTAGGGTGGTTGTGGCAGATGTGTTGGTTGATGAGTTTGCTGCAAAATTGAATTGCTTAAGCAAGAAATTGCCATTAAAGTATCTAGGACTACCATTGGGAGCCAGCCCTAGCAGAAGATTGACTTGGAGGCCAATTATGGAGAATTTCAAGAAAAAGTTATCCGGATGGAAGAGAAGAGTGTTTTTATTTGCTGGTAGAGTCACTCTCATTAAGTCTATGTTGTCTGCTTTACCTGTGTAGGTAAGGATTTTCTTAGAATTATATATATATTTTTGCAAGATCTATATGATTTTCG
>NW_021028206.1:573287-617319 GCF_004153795.1 Camellia sinensis
TGTCAATGTGTTTTGGTGACGAGAGTGTCGGACATGATTTTTGAAATGTTATGGCACTTGTGTTATCACAAAAAAAGTGTGAGAGTGTTCTTTCTATCCCATAATTCATGAAGCATTTGCTTCATCCACAGCCATTTGGCACAACAACTTCCTGCAGCAATTTGTACTCAGCCTCAGGCAGTCAAAAGCAGAGATGGCATTTTGCTTTACTATGCCAGTAAACCAGATATTCCCAGGTAAAAACACCCCCCGAATGTACTTTCTCCTATTCATCAGCACACCCTGCCCAGTCGGCATCAGAAAAACCAGTAAATTTCAGCGTGTAAGTTTAGTGGAAAACCAAAACCCATACCAAGGTTCCCATAACATATTTGATGATGCGTTTACTGCAAGAAGGTGAGAAACTCTTTAGGAACTGCTTGCGTATGGGCACATAACACCGACACTGAAAGAAATTCAGGACGACTTGGTTGGTCAGATACAAAAGACTCCATATTCATACTCCTATAAAGGGTGTGGTTAGGATCAAATCAATACCAGAGAATCTTTTGGCAGAGGTGAAGGCTTGGTGCTCATGGGAGTGCGTGCATGTTTGGCAGACTCAAGACCAAAACTTGACACAAGATTTTGGGATACTTTTAGACTGAGAAAAACAAACATTACCTGAAGGAGACTGTTTTAATTTGAGACTCCCAAAAAATAAGACAACTCTCCCATTCATGTCAATCTCAAAACTCAATGCGATTCAATTGCAATCCAGAAAAATATTTCACAAGAATGTTCAGCAGTGGATTCCCAAAACACCAATATCATCAACATAAATCTGAGCAAACAGAATATGAGACTTAGCATGTTCACAAATTAGGTCTTATCCACACTACCCTTGAAAGTCATATCAAGAAAGAAATGTAGTAAGTCTATATTACCAAGCCCGAGGAGCTTGTTTTATCGCAATACAAAGCCTTGTCTAAACTTGTAGACATGATTTGGACATTTAGGGTCCTCAAAAACCCTTTTTGTTGCTCAACATATGCCTCTTCTTTCAAGTACCCATTCAGGAAGGCCACTTTTCACCTCCATCCATTTGAAACAATTTAAAGCCAAGAAAACATGCAACACCAAGCAAAAAAATACGAATAGATTCGAGACGTGCCAACTGGGCAAAACGTCTCATCATATTTCAACACCTTCTACTTGCGGGTGTAGCCGTTGAGCAACAACCTTGGTTTATTCCTAACAACAGTACCATTTCTCATCAGATTTTATTTTTAAAGATCCACTTTGGATAACACTACCTTCATGTTCTCTAGGTCTTGGGGAACTAGAGTCCAAACTTTGTTACGTTCCAAATTGACCTAATTTCTTCATGGCATTAAGCATTGACCCAACTATCATCTTACCAAGGCCTGATTTAAAATTCTTAGGTTCAGTTAATAAACATAACTATCATATGTGATGCCTCATCCCGAATCTGTCTTCAGTTTTTATTCGCATCCTAGGACACGTTCCAATCACCTGTTGAGCTGGATGATTCAAGTTCACCCTTGCTGATGGGTTTAAGCTCAGGACTTGCGGTTACAGAAGCAACAGGAGTGAGTGTCCCTTTGAGCACTCTTTGGACTTGAACTTACCTGTTGAGAAATGTTGTTGTTAACAATTTCTTTGTGATTGGACCGCAGGCTTTCTCCTGATTTTTTGTGGTCAATATCCAGATTGGGACTCACCATTGTCATCCTCATTTTGTTGCCTGGAAGTAGGTGAACCCTGTATCAATCTATAACCACATGATAGATTCCATTAAAGAAGAAGTTCGTAAGTTAAGACTCGAAAAGCCTTACTGGTGGTTGAATACCTAGAAAAAATACCCTCATCACTTCGGGAGTCAAATTTGCCAAAAGGCTCTCTATCTTTGAAGATTGTAACACTTACCCCAAAGATTTTGGAAGTATTACATTAGGTTTCAATTCCCTTCCACAATTCATATTGGAGTTTGTAAAGTGCCGGCCTTAAATACACAGCGATTTATGACATAAACAGCAGTATTTAGGAGGCTTCAGCCCCAAAACTTTGAAGGAAGTTTCTTTACTAAGGAGCATGACCCTAAGCCATTTCTTTGAAACAACCCTGTTCTCCTCTCATATAACTCCATTTTGTTGTGGAAGTAATAGGTGCAGTAATGAAAATTCATGTTTATTCCATGCATATCACAAAAATCCGAAAACGAAACTATTTTCAAAACTCACGACCATGATCAGATCGGGATTCTTATGATACGCTCATTGAAACACCCTATTCATTTTGATTTAAAGGGACTAAGGCCTGGAAAGCCATTCAAACGTATCAGATTTTTCCCTTAAAAAATTTTCCCACGAAATCGAGTAAAAATCATCAATAGAAAAAAAATGTATCTTTATCTCTTGTATGCTTTCAGTGCGAGTAGGTCCCATTAAGTCCATGTGTACCAATTCAGGAGGACGGTTTGGTTGTAAAAGTTTCACCTTTTTATTAAGGGGCACGAGCTGCTTTTCCAAGTGACCCATGGTCCACACACATGGTTCAGATTCTTACACCAATTTAGCGTACTCATTCTCACAAGTTCTTTGTTGGCTATCTTAGTTAGGTCTTTGAAATCAGTTACCTAATCTTTGATGCCACAACTCAATGTTACTTATGATGGCTGAGTGACAAGGTCTGAGATTCATTGTAGTAACAATCCCATAGCAGTGTCAGATGTGCGAAACCCCATGCAAGACAATATTTTGCTTTTTTATCCAAATTTCACATTTTATTTTTTGAAAACCAATTACTTCATGGCGTCGCGGAATCACAACCATTTTGACTAATGCTCAAAAGATTTTGCTTTCAAGACCATTCAAATTAAGAAGAGCATTTTTCGAGGCTGGGGAGACAGCAACACTTATAGAGCCCCTTACAATGACTCTAGAAGTGCCGCCATCTCCAAAAGGAACAATTCCTCCGTCATTTTTTCAAGCAGGTGAAGTAGGATTTGCTTAACGGACATATGACGGAGAGCACCCAACTTGTCAAGAACCACATGTTGTGGAATCACGTGCTTTTAGAGCAGTGGTGAACAACTAACAAGTCAAATCATCTTTTCTCACCCAAAATTTTTTTTAGTCTGTATTTCCGCCTAGACATATAAGGTTGTCTCCTAGCCCCAAAAGTATTTCAAATTTCTACCCTTTTTGAGACACCTTACGCAACATTTCAAAAGCCAATAAGAACGAATGTGCCATACCTACCATAGTGATGACAAATAAAACAGGTTTTACCTCTTTTTTTGGTGATCTTACCCAACTTTAGGTAGATGAAGAGAGGAGTTCAGCCTGGTCTAACCTTCAACTTTCCTTTGCGTGAGTCTTCATGTCATGTGAGTAGAGCCTTGTCCCTTGTGAGCGTCGCACCATACCCTAGCCCACTTTTGTCACAACCCATTTGTTGAGACTCGAGGATGTTCTTCTAAAGATTGAAACCTTTGTTCCACATATGGCAATAGTGGCTCTAGCAACAGGAGTTTCTTCATCTTTTTTGACAGACTATCTCTTTCCAAATGTAGCTTTGTGACATTCTCAAGACTTTTAAGCTTTTCTTCATATGTGGAATACACCTTTAGAAGTTCATTCTTTCAGTTTCACAAGATAGGAAGTTTTCCAGCATAAGTTCTTGCCTATCACTCGAAGATCCTTGATGATATTCTGCTTTGCTACTACAAGTTCTCCTTTCAGCCTGACATTTTTCACTCTCACAGTTTTGAGCTTGAGAGAGAGTTTGTCACAAATTCAGGAGATTCCTCGTACAGCTGTTCGTCTAAGCTTGTGTGTAGTTTATCCCCATTTGATCCATCATTGTCTTCAGATTGGCTTTATCATCCTCTTTTTGCTCTTTCATTCTCCTGTAACCTCATCCATCTAGCAACTCAGACAGGAATTTTGTGAATTTCCGTCTTCATGGAATTGGCTCAAAATCCCCATGCTCTTTAGCCTTTGTGCAATGAACAACCCGTGTTGTTCTTCAGCAGAAATTGCTCCACGTAATTAGTTGATCAGGACATATATACTGATTGCTCAGATTGTCAGCACTTTTATGTATCCTTCAATGGCTTTTGCCAGCCTATCTGGGTCAAAAGCTCTCAGAAACGCCCTTATTCTGATCTTCCAATATTAGGTAGTTACTCCATCAAAGGTGGGAGATGATGCAGGTTCTGATCACGCAGCGTATTCTGGGCTGCGCTTTTTGGAGAGGTTGAGCGAAAGTGGACCAAAAATGCTTGAAAGCACTATCCCCGTCTTTCACCGCGGATTTCAGTTCTTCGGGTTCTTGCTCTGACCGCTTCATCCAATCCCAGGTCATAGTGTAGACTTTCTTTCGATTCTTTTTCAAAGGCATTCAAGGGCAAAGACCATTACCCTTGACATTTCATAGCACTTGACCCCTTGCCCCTTTACAATCTCTTTTTCAGTTTTGGAGAAGTTTTGGTGGAAAAGTTTTGGGTTTTTTCATTACTCTTGTCTTTTGAGAATAGGGTCTCGAAAATTAGTCTTCTATTTTCTTCAAATTTTTTTTTAAATTGTTTAGTAACAATGAGACGTCACTCACGACTCTAAATCAAAATTCAGTCTCTGGGAGTTTTTGCAGTCTCATGCAGCACATTAGTGAAATGCAACTGATCTTTTTTGTTTTTTCTTGTAATCTGGTGGGCTTTCATTAAGTCTTGCAAGTTTCCAACAATCTGATCAAGCATTGAGGGTTATTCAAACATTCTGAGCCTCCTCAATGCGCTATCACTTTTTGATTGGAACTCTCGGGTTAAAGGACCTTCAAAATTTTTTCCAACAACTTTAGCTTCGGGATTTTATTCCCCGAGTTGTGAAACGCGAGGAATTCACGATATCACTAAGTTTTGCATAGAAATCTCAAAGGTCTGTATCATCACGCATTAAAAAGGGTTCAAAGGCGGAGGTGAGACCGTTGAAGTTGTGACCTTTGACAGAAGTAGTACCTTCGTGAATCATTTCAAGAATTCCAAGGCCTCTTTTTAGCTACCTCACACGTATTTGCAGATTCGACGAAACTTTCAGGTGTGACGGAGCAAAAAGGAATTGAAGAGCCTTATTGTTCCAAACTTCGAGTATCTGGTAAATAGTTGTGTTCCCATTTATCAAGGGGTTTTGGAATATCAGCACCATCAATGGTGAATAGTAGGTTCACTCCACCCATAGGGATCACGCAGTGCCAGGACTTTCTCATCGATGGATTTTTAAAAACGCTCTCATATTGAGCTTTCGAATAGAATAGTTTGTACCAGTCGAGTAAAGGAGGTCTATGGGTCGAGTTACCTTCACGGAATAGAATCTATATCACCAGTTCCACATAAAATCACCACTATATAGTTTAGATAAAAACAAAGAGTGACCTGCTCTGAATACCAATTGAAAATCCTAAGTGATTCGTGATTAGATCAAGATTAAAATATTTCTAAAATCCCCAATTAATTCAAAACACGCAATCTAAATCACAAGCAGCTTATGAAAGTTGATTTAGATTTGTTGTTTTTCGAATAAACAATAAATCGGACACAAACGATTTTTACGTGGAAAAAAACCACAATTGAAGAACCTTCAATTGTTAATAAAAAACCACAGACGAAACGCCAACTAATCAGATCACTACTGGAAGAAAGAAAGATTACAAAGATAACACACAAATTACCTTAACTCCGTCAATTTGTCTTCAAATTCTTCTGTAACTCTTTCAGCACGCCTTCGACTCGGAACTGATCAATCTCTGAAGTTGAATCACAACTTCACTTGTCGAATTAACGACTACGATACAGAATCAAACGCCTTTAGAAAACTCTACGCGTTTGAATCTTGCAAATTCCACCGAAGAGAACTTTTCTTGAATTATAATCAGTAAACAAAAACTCCTTGATGTATGAATCTCAAATCATTAAGTTTTAAGAAAACTCTCTCAAAAAATATCAAGGAAAACTCACAAAAACCTCAGAAGAAACTTTTAAACCAAACCCATAGGACTTCTTTAACAAGATCTAGAAAAGTAGAACTTTAAAAAACAACTCTAAATAGGTATGAAATAGGCAAACCCTGGAGTCCGCGATCTCCGCTTGAGCGCCTAACATCCGCTCGAGCGCTTCAGCAAATATGCGTGCAATTTTTGTGGACAAAATTAGAGTTTCGCTCGAGCGCTTGAATAAACCCGCTCGAGCGTTGAAATCACACCTTCCAGTATTTTTACAGATCCTAACATAAATTACTGAGAGACCCCAACTTCGCTTGACGCAATGGTCCCGCCGAGCCGGGAAAGACAAAAACATTAGAAAAAATTTACAACTTTTTCGAACACAAAGTTATACCGAATTGATAATAAAGGGACCTAACACTCACGAAACACCAGGACTTGCCTAAAGCCAAAACGAACCACAACCGTGAGGAACTAAGCTGCGTTTGGAGATATTTCTGGTGTAAATTCTATTATTGCTTACACAAACGGCTGAACAGTTCTAAGGCATCACGTTCCCAACTGATTAGCTAGTAAGTTGATGGTTTTTACTTAGGGAAGGTTCAAAGCCAAAAGCTACCCATTTCCAATGCAGGGTATTTCCTTAATGTACTCTCTCTTTGTCTGTATGTTGTTGCATGTCCTTTTCGTAAATTTCAATTTCATGTGCGGGGATTGTTGAAAATTTGAATTGAAATTTACTCAATGGTATGTGTTCTTTTGAGTTTGAAAGGTGTGCCCTTTTGAAGGGTAACAACCTTTTTGAAGAAGTCACATAGAAGTCTATAAATTCCATTTCCCTCACTTCATTTTGATTTTGAGAATTCATCATTATTCTTCATCTTTACATTTATTCTTTCATATTTTCCTGAGTCTAATTTTTTCTATAAAGAGAGTACTTGCATAGCGAAGTTCGCTAGGCTTGCAATAAGTAGCTGCCTGCTAGTGCATTGACATTGACGTGTATATCTTGGGAAATAGATGTCATGAATCCTAAGCATGGTGGGAGGATGAATCTGCCTTAAGAAAAAGAGTGTCACACACTGCTACTCGATCAGGTTTATACTTTTATGTATTGTAAGTTTTTGTACGTGTATTGTCAATTTATTTCAGTTTTGATTTTTGCCAAAATCCGTTTAATTAATTTTAAATTATTTTTCATATAGTTGGTAAATTTTTACAACAAGTTTTACGTCCAAATTGAGTTAAAATTTTTAGCTCTATTTTAGAAGGTTATTTTAATTTCATTTAAAATTTTTTCAAATGTGATACATTCCTAAAATGCTAAAAAAAATATTATTAAAAAAAAATAAGAAAAAAGGAAAAGAAAGAGAAGAAATGAGTTTTGATAACAAACATTATAAGGTGAGGTAAACAAAAGGCGATTAATTAGTACAAAAGTTCATTTTTATGGTATTATATATTATTTGGTTAGATTTAATCTTATTTTAGTGGTAAGGATACGTATCGAAAAATCACTGACGTCTGGAAAAATCATCGAAAAAATTGGGTTAGAAAAGTCGTTTGAAGGTCACCGATGGCTAATGGTGGTGATGTGGTCGGCGGCGGCTGGTGATAATTGAGGTGGATAGATTAATGATATTAAACAAATATATAAATAGATAAGTGACACGTTACAGATCATTGAATTTAACAAATAATTGAATTAATATTGTGATATATATATATATATATATGATATTTGAATAGTAAATAGATGGGGTAGATTTTTGAAAAGATAGGAACATCTCTTATTGACAAATAATATATTTTTTAACCAAAAGTATTCTAAGATTAAGGATCCATCGTTGATTATGAGATAATCTAAATAAGTATACTTTTTGATTTTTTATGAAATATGGGTTGTGATGGGTGAGTTTGAAGTGATGTAGTAGAGAGGTGATGTGACTTAAATAAGATAGTGACTTTTTGACTTTTTAAATATGACAAACAAGACGTAGCCAATAGAAGTTGTAAGCTGAGTAAACCTAAACAAGATACAATTTTATAATTTAATTTAAATTCTTAATTAAAACTAATCAGTTCGTGTAATCGGGCTTGATCGACGACGTCTTGCTTGAAACGTGGCAACGATTTTTCAGTTACACACATCTAACCGGCTTCAAGAATATCCCGTTTTCATTTTTGCCACGTGGTCAAATTGAAAATTAACTTCTTTCACTACCCATTTCCATATCCATTATAAAGCATAAACTTTTCCTTCACTCTCTCATGGAGTTACTTTTCAAAAACGCTTATAAATTTTCCACCAAGAAACCCTAAATTTTCGGATTCTCGACTCTGTGCACAAGTGCCACCGACGAATCACCAATAAGTCCTATTGAAAGATCTCTTGCGTTCTTCTTCTCAAAATCAGGTTGATTTTAAACCTATATTTTTTTACCACTTCTAAACTGTGATTTTGTTTTAATTTAATCTTTGTTGAATCAACTTCACATATTCTCGTTTTCTTGCACGTTTCTACATAATTAGTTGATTTTTAGCTGCTAATTTTCAGCTTTTTCTTACTTTCTCATCCATTTTCTTTTTTCCGTTCGTATTTTCTCTTGGCTGCAAAACGGTTAATTTCTTGTGTTTATTGTTGGATTGGAGGTCTATCTAATGGGTTATGAGTCATTTTTAGTTAAGGTTGGAACTGGATATTGTAATATTTGAATCACTTCACATTTCTTGTTTCTTTTTCGCGTTTCTACTTGGTTTCCTGATTTTTTACATTACTTAAGCTGTTCTTTACTTCTCAGCTTCCAAACAATTAATTTCTCATTTTATTGTTGTTGGTGTCTATTCGATGGCGTTATGAGTCATTTCAAGTTAGGTTGGAACTGGATATTGTTAAAATTTTCCTCTTCGCACTTAGGATTGCAATTCAATGCTAGGCATGAATGTTCTTGTCGTTCTCTTTTGCCATTGTTGTTTTCATGTAAATCACTGTTTCTCAGCACCATTTTTCCTTTTTCTTTAATATATATATATATAAATTTTTATATATAAATTTTCCTTTTTCATTAAAAAAATAATTAATTTAAGCACGTTTTTAGCACCAAAACATAGCGCCATAATCTGTGAATCAAGCTACTCCGAGCATCAAAACTTGTATTTTAGTTTGTCAATGCCATTTCAGATTGACTCCTTACAGAAGCAAGTCTATCGGAATATATTTTAAACTCATTAAGTTTTTAAGTCGAGCTTGGATAACCTACTAACCGTCTTGGCCTTAGACTTTGTTTGGCAAATGCTATTTTTGTTTTTGGGCTAAAATCCACAAAAAGATAAAATAGGCTAAAATAACCAATTTTGACAAAATGTCACATCAAGCTATTAATCATTCACTTTTTCTCTTACAACCCAACTAAAAAAAAATCTAACCGATCTTTCCCAAACACAAATATTAGGCTATTAAAATTAGCCAAAAAACTAAAATAGCCAACCTCCCAAACGATTGCCTTAGTTGTATTACTACAAAAAACAAGCTATTCATACTAGCTCATTTACCAGTTCAATTAAAAGCCGAAGCGTAAACAAGTCAAGCTAAAAAACAATTTTTTTGAAAAATTTTTTAAGTTTCAAGTCAAACTTGAACAACTTATTGTTTTGGCTCCACTTGACTCATTATGTTGGAATGTGTTCCACATCGCTAGAGTTGCCCATCTGTGCTTAGTTATAAGACTCTGTTTCCTCTCCTACACCTAAGTTTTAAGGCAGAAGTGTGAACTAAGCTTTTTAACTTTGCGTATCAGAGCTTGGTTGAGGCCTGTGATTTGGTTTGCGTTATTGTCTAGCTAGTTGTGTGTTGTGGTCCAGAGGATCATCCAACATGTGTTGAATGTGTTCTTCACATCGCTCGGAGTTGCCCCATCTGTGCCTAGTTTAATAAGCCTTCTAGTTTCCCTCTCCTTACTACCTGGGTTGTTAGGAGAACTGTGGCTTGAGCTTGTCAACTATTTACACCCCTTACCCAAACAATCAATTTTCCATCTTTAATTTGTTGGGAATGCTGTCAAGTCAAAAATGGATGCTCTAGCTGACAGTAATTTTAGTTCCCTTAGAAAGCATTTCAACTGTTTCTTAGAATGGGTATGCATCTTTTGAGTTGTTGCGTAAATTCCAAACATAATTTATTTTGCCTGCATTTGAAACCCCTTAAATTGGTTTTAATTTCTCATCTGGGAAAAATTAGGCGGTGCACAAAAGAACCAAATAAACTGGACCTTAACAGTTCCTACCTTCATTAGGTTTGGTTTTGTTTAGTTCTACTAGTTCTAGCATTGGTTTGTAATTCAGTTATTATGCTAGAAAATTTCAAATTCAGCCAATTCAGTTTGGCTCTGATGCAGCAATCAAGTGGTGATTTGGTTAACCCGAACTAACACGTTGAACTGATCCTTGAAAAAGCTTTGACAAAATTTTTATACGTTTTATTAGCTTAAGTTGGGCACACCCGCATGCACTCTTAAAAATTGTCAATATGGTGATCATGAGTGGGTAAGAAGTTGAAGAGAGAGTCTGTGTTGTGTAGTGGGTACCAATTGATTTACTTTGTAATTGAATACATAGCCGTTGACGGCAAAAGTAAATATTTGGAGATGAAATATAGGGTGTAGTTTTTTGCGTAATCAAAATTGCTTGACAAAAGTTCACACCAGATGTATGCTTTATATAATAGACATGTATGGTTCACTAAGTCTGCATGTGGATACTAGAAGGTCTCTATTTTTTTGCATTATAGTAATAAAAATAAAACAAGGGTCTTACGTTTAGGTCCTAATAAGTGGACTTATTGTCTAATTAAGGTTCTATTTGAGAAAAATTTGTTCATAAAAAAAAAGGTCACAATTGTAAGTTACGGACAATGTATAAAATCATGACAAAAAAAAAGTCATTAATTGGTCAATTAGCGATTTATCGTAAAAATGTCACAAAAAATTATTTTTAGCGATTAAATTTACCAAGACTTATGTTCAATAGGAACTTGCATGGGAATTAAGTCTAACTATTAGGACTTGGATTGCGTAGTTTTTACCCATAAAAAATGAATAGGTCAAAGCTTTTTATACACACAATTAGGACGGTGCGAGTGCCAATCCGATTCAACCGGAATTTCCTCGGGTTGGTGTTGCGTTTGTGGGTAAAACTGAGAACCAACCAAGATCAGTTTCGGTCTAGTTTGCTGGCCTCTAAGAATATGCTTGCAAACCGCACTATCAAGTGTTGAACTGAAGAATGCAACAAGGATTAAGGAGACTGAAGGAAAATAGTACATGAGCCACGTGGGAACACCAAACATTATGTGGAAAACCTTCAATGATGAAAGAGAGGAAAACCGATGAAGGCAATTTTGAAAAATTTCCACTAGTTTTTACCAAAAATAATGGGTTATGCAAGAACTCTCTCAACAAAGTACTGTCTACGGACAACAAATTAGTTTGTGTTGATTGGGTGCTTTTTCTAATCAGTTTGTGTTCTCTTGACCAGAACTGCAACTTCTGAAACATATTAGGTGTTCCAAATTTATCGTTGTTACATTAAAGCTCTAATTTGTTTAGTTTCACAGCTTTCTGTACCTTAATGGGCATTAGGGATAACATTTCTCATTGAATTTGTTGTTTATTTTCTCTTTCCCGTTTCATATCTTGTTCCGATATTCATTAGGCTTGTTTTGCACTGATTCTCCCATTTTGTTGTAATTTTTTTTTCATTCACATTATTCTTTTGCTATTTGCTTGCAGATTTTTTTCTTGATTGTGGCCCAATTTTAAAAAGAAAAGCAGTTTTGGGGCCCTTGCCTTAAAATTAATGGAAGGAAATGTCCTCTTTTTTCCTTTTTTTGAGAGTTTGTCGTTGAGTTTGGACAAATTCAAAGATTCCTCGTACAGCTTTTCGTAGGCTTGTTGTAGTTCATCGCCATTGATCTCATCATTGTCATCAGATGTTTCGTCATCCTCTTTTTGCTCTTCATTCTCCTTTGCCTCCTCCAATCTTGCAACTAGGACTGAAAAGTCGCTGGATGGTGGTGAATGTGAAAAAGCCCTACTAGTGGTTGAATACCCTAGAAAAATACCTTCCTCACTTCGGGAGTCAAATTTTCCCAAAGGCTCTCTATCTTTGAAGATGTAACACTTACTCCCAAAAGTTTTGAAGTATTTTACATTAGGTTTCAAGCCCTTCCACAATTCATATGGAGTTTGTAAAGTGCCGGGCCTTAAATAAACGCGATTTATGACATACATAGCAGTATTTAAGGCTTCAGCTCAAAACTTAGGAGGAAGTTTCTTGCTAAGGAGCATGACCCTAGCCATCTCTTGAATAACCCTGTTCTTCCTCTCAACTACTCCATTTTGTTGTGGAGTAATAGGAGCAGAAATTTCATGCTTGATTCGCCCAATATCACAAAAATCCGAAAACGAACTATTTTCAAACTCACGACCATGATCGGTTCGGATTCTTATGATACGACCAATGGAAACACCTTGTTCATTTTGAATTTTAAAGACTAAGGCCTGGAAAACATCAAACGTATCCGATTTTTCCTTTAAAAAATTTACCCATGAAAATCGAGTAAAATTATCAACAGTTAAAAAAATGTATCTTTTACCTCCGATGCTTTCAGTGCGAGTAGGACCTATTAAATCCATGTGAACCAATTCAAGAGGACGTTTGGTTGTAAAGTTGTTCACCTTTTTATGATGGGCACGGGTTTGCTTTCCAAGTTGACATGGTCCACACACATGGCTCAAATTCTTACCCAGTTTAGGTATTCCCCTCACAAGTTCTTTGTTGGCTATCTTAGTTAGGTCTTTGAAATTCATGTGACCTAATCTTTGATGCCACAGGTCAATGTTACTAATGATGGCAGAGTGACAAGTGAGATCATTAGTAGTAACAATCCCATAGCAGTTATCAGATGTGCGAACCCCATGTAAGACAGTATTTCCCTTTTTATCCAAAATTTCACATTTATTTTTTGAAAACAATACTTCATGATGGGAATCACACATTTGACTAATGCTCAAAAGATTTGCTTTTAGACCATCAATAAGAAGTACATTTTCGAGCTTAGGAAGACCAGCAACACTTATAGAGCCCTTACCAATGACTCTAGAAGTGCCGCCATCTCCAAAAGTAACAATTCCTCCTTCATATTTTTCAAGGGAGGTGAAGTAAGATTTGTTACCGGACATATGACGAGAGCACCCACTGTCAAGATACCACATGTGTGAATCACGTGCTTTTAGAGCAGTGTGAACAACTAAACAAGTCAAATCATCTTTTCTCACCCAAATTTTTTTAGTCTTGGTATTCCGCCTAGACATATAAGGTTGTCTCCTAGCCCAAAAAGTATTCAAATTTCTACCCTTTTGAGACACCTTACCAAACAATTCAAAGCAATAAGGACGAATGTGGCCATACCTACCATAGTGATGACAAATAAAAACAGGTTTTACCTCTTTTTTGTTGATCTTACCAACTTTAGGTAGATGAAGAGAGAGATCAGCCTGGTCTACCTTCAACTTTCCCTTTGCGTGAGTCTTCATGTCATGTGACGTAGAGGCCTGTCCCTTGTGAGCTGTCGCACCATACCCTAGCCCACTTTTGTCACAACCCATTTGTTGAGACTCGAGGATGTCTTCTAAAGATTTGAAACCTTTGTTCCACATGGCAATAGTGGCTCTAGCAACACGGAGTTCTTCATCTTTTTGACAGACTATCTCTTCCAATGTAGCTTGTGACATCTCAAGACTTTTAAGCTTTTCTTCATATGTGGAATACACCTTTAGAAGTTCATTCCTTTCAGTTTCACAAGATAGAAGTTTTCCACATAAGTCTTGCCTATCACTCGAGATCTTGATGATATTCTGCTTTGCTACTACAAGTTCTCCTTTCAGCCTGACATTTTCACTCTCACATGTTTTGAGCTTGAGAGAGAGTTTGTCACAAATTCAGAGATTCCTCGTACAGCTTTTCGTAAGCTTGTTGTAGTTTATCCCCATTGATCTCATCATTGTCTTCAGATGCTTTATCATCCTCTTTTTGCTCTTCATTCTCCTTAACCTCATCCAATCTAGCAACTCAGACAGAATTTGTGAATTTCCTCTTTCATGGAATTGGCTCAAAATTCCCCATGCCTCTTTAGCCTTTGTGCAATGAACAACCCGTTGTTGTTCTTCAGCAGAAATTGCTCCACGAATAGTGATCAGGACTCTCTGATTGCTCAGATTGTCAGCACTTTATGTATCTTCTTCAATGGCTTGCCAGCCTTCTGGGTCAAAAGCTCTCAGAAACGCCCTTATTCTGATCTTCCAATATAGGTAGTTACTCCCATCAAAGGTGGGAGCATGATGCAGGTTCTGATCACGAGCTAATTCTGCTGGCTTTGGAAGAGGTTGAGCGAAAGTGGACCAAAATGCCATGAAAGCACTATCCCCGTCTTCACCGGATTCAGGTTCTTCGGGTTCTTGCTCTGACCCGCTTTCATCATCCCAGGTCATAGTGTAGACTTTCTTTCGATTCTTTTTCAAAGGGCATTCAAGGGCAATATGACCATACCCTTGACATTCATAGCACTTGACCCCTTGCCCCTTTACAATCTTCTTTTCAGTTTTTGGAGCAAGTTTTGGTGGAAAAGTTTTGGGTTTTTCATTACTCTTGTCTTTTGAAATAGGGTCTCTGAAATTAGTCTTCTTTTTCTTCAAATTTTTTTTAAATTGTTTAGTAAACATAGACGTCACCTCAGACTCTAAATCAAATTCAGTCTCTGGAGTTTTTGCAGTCTCATGAGCACTAGTGAAAGCCACACTATCTTTTTGTTTTTTCTTTGAAATCTGGTGGGCTTCATAAGTCTGCAAGTTTCCAACCAACTGATCAAGCTTGAGGGTATCAACATTCTGAGCCTCCTCAATGGCTATCACTTTTGATTGGAACCTCTCGGGTAAGGACCTCAAAATTTTTCCAACAACTTTAGCTTCCGGGATTTTTTCCCCGAGTGTGAAACAGGAATTCACGATATCACTAAGTTTTGCATAGAAATCATCAAACGTCTTATCATCACGCATAAAAAGGGTTTCAAAGGCGGAGGTGAGACGTTGAAGTTGTGACCTTTTGACAGAAGTAGTACCTTCGTGAATCATTTCAAGAATGTCCCAAGCCTCTTTTGCTACCTCACACGTGCAGATTCGACGAAACTCTTCAGGTGTGACGGAGCAAAATAGGGAATTGAGAGCCTTATTGTTCCAACTCGAGTTTTGGTAATCAGTTGTGTCCCATTTATCAAGGGGTTTAGGAATATCAGCACCATCAATGGTGATAGTAGGTTCACTCCACCCATAGATCACGCAGTGCCAGACTTTCTCATCGATGGATTTTAAAAACGCTCTCATATGAGCTTTCCAATAAGAATAGTTTGTACCATCGAGTAAAGGAGGTCTATGGGTCGAGTTACCTTCACGAATAGAATCTATATCACCAGTCACATAAAATCACACTATATAGTTTAGATAAAAACAAAGAGTGACCTGCTCTAATACCAATTGAAAATCCTAAGTGATTCGTGATTAGATCAAGATTAAAATATTCTAAATCCCAATAATTCAAAACACGCAATCTAAATCATCAAGCACTTATGAAAGTGATTTAGATTGTTGTTTTTCTGAATAAACAATAAATCGACACAAACGATTTTTACGTGGAAAAAACCACAATTGAAGAACCTTCAATTGTAATAAAAAACCACAGACGAAACGCCACTAATCAATCCACTACTGAAGAAAGAAAGATTACAAAGATAACACACAAATTACCTAACTCCGTCAATTTGTCTTCAAATCTTCTGTAACTCTTTCAGCACGCCTTCGACTCGGAACTGATCAATCCTGAAGTTGAATCCACAACTTCACTTGTCGAATTAACGACTACGTACAGAATCAAACGCCTTTAGAAACTCTACGCTTGAATCTTCAGAATCCACCGAAGAGAACTTTCTTGAATATAAAGTAACAAACTCCTTGATGTATGAATCTCAAATCATAAGTTTAGAACTCTCTCAAAAATATCAAGGAAAACTCACAAAAACCTCAGAAGAAAACTTTAAACAAAACCCTAGGACTCTTTAACAAGATCTAGGAAAAGTAAAACCTAAAAACAACCTAAATAGGTATAAATAGGCAACCTGAGTCCGCGATCTCCGCTTGAGCGCCTAACATCCCGCTCGAGCGGCTTCAGCAAATATGCGTGTGACAAAATAGAGTTTCGCTCGAGCGCTTGATAACCCGCTCGAGCGTGAAATCACACCTTCCAGTATTTTTACAGACCTAACAAAATACTGAGAGACCCCAATCTTCGCTTGAGCGCCAATGGTCCCGCTCGAGCGGGAAAGACAAAAACATAGAAAAAATTACAACTTTTTCAACACAAAGTTTTATACCCGAATTTGATAATAAAGGGACCTAACACTCACGAAACACCAGGACTTGCCTAAAGCCAAAACGAACACAACCGTGAGAACTAAGCTGCGTTTGGAGATATTCTGTGTAAATTCTATTATTTTGGCTTACACAAACGGCTGAACAGTTCAAGGCATCACGTCCACTGATTAGCTAGTAAGTTCGATAGGTTTTTACTAGGGAAGGTTCAAAGCCAAAAGCTACCCATTCCAATGCAGGGTATTTCCTTAATGTACTCTCTCTTTGTCTGTATGTTGTTGCATGTCCTTTTCGTAAATTTCATTCATGTGGGGGATTGTTGGAAAATTTGAATTGAAATTTACTCCAATGGTTGTGTCTTTTGAGTTGGAAAGGTGTGCCCTTTTGAAGGGTAACAACCTTTTTGAAGAGTCACATAGAAGTCTATAAATTCCATTTCCCTCACTTCATTTTGATTTTGAGAAT
This sequence comes from Camellia sinensis, assembly GCF_004153795.1. Classification (NCBI taxonomy): domain Eukaryota; kingdom Viridiplantae; phylum Streptophyta; class Magnoliopsida; order Ericales; family Theaceae; genus Camellia; species Camellia sinensis. The sequence continues at coordinate 590,228 of NW_021028206.1, forward strand.
TCATCATTATTCTTCATCTTTACATTTATTCTTCATATTTTCCTGAGTCTAATTTTTCTATAAAGAGAGTACTTGCATAGCGAAGTTCGCTAGGCTTGCAATAGTAGTGCTGCTAGTGCATGACATTGATCGTTATATCTTGGGAAATAGATGTCCATTGAATCCTAAGCATCGGTGGGAGGATGAATCTGCCTTAAGAAAAGAGTGTCACACACTCTACTCGATCAGGTTTTATACTTTTATGTATTGTAAGTTTTGTTACGTTATTTTGTCAATTTATTTCAGTTTTGATTTTGCCAAAATCCGTTTACATAATTTTAAATTATATTTTTCATATAGTTTGGTAATATTTTTACAACAAGTTTTACGTCCAAATGAGTTAAATTTTAGCTCTATTTAGAAGGTTATTTTAATTTTCATTTAAATTTTTCTAAATGTGATACATTCCTAAAATGCTAAAAATATTATTAAAAAAAAAAAAGAAAAAAGGAAAAGAAAGAGAAGAAATGAGTTTGATAACAAACATTATAAGGTGAGTAAACAAAAGGATTAATTAGTACAAAGTTCATTTTTATTGGATTATATATTATTTGGTTTAAGATTTAATCTTTTTTTAGTGGTAAGGATACGTATCGAAAATTCACTGACGTCGGAAAAATCATCGAAAAATTGGTTAGAAAAGTCGTTTGAAGGTCACCGATGGCTAATGGTGGTGGTGGTCGGCGGCGGCTGGTGATAATGAGGTGGATAGATTAATGATATTAAACAAATATATAAATAGATAAGTGACACGTATACAGATCATTGACATTTAAACAAATAATTGAATTAATATGTGATATATATATATATATATATGATATTTGAATAGATAAATAGATGGGTAGATTTTGAAAAGATAGACATCTCTTTTGGACAAATAATATATTTTTAACCAAAAGTATCTAAGATTAAGGGGTGATTTGAGATAATCTAAATAAGTATACTTTTTGATTTTTTATGAAATATGGGTTGTGTATGGGTTGAGTTTGAAGTGATGTAGTAGAGAGGTGATGTGACTTAAATAAGATAGTGACTTTTTGACTTTTTTAAATTATGACAAACAAGACGTAAGCCAATAGAAGTTGTAGCTGAGTAACCTAAACAAGATACAATTTATAATTAATTAAATTCTTAATTAAAACTAATCAGTCGTGTAATCGGGCTTGATCGACGACGTCTTGCTGAAACGTGGCAACGATTTTTCAGTTACACACATCTAACCGCTTCAAGAATAATCCCGTTTTCATTTTGTGCCACGTGGTCAAATGAAAATTAACTTCTTTCACTACCCATTTTCCATATCCATATAAAGCATAAACTTTTCCTTCACTCTCTCATGGAGTTCTTTTCAAAAACGCTTATAAATTTTCCACCAAGAAACCCTAAATTTTCGATCTCGACTCTCTGCACAAGTCCACCGACGAATCACCAATAAGTCCTTTGAAGAATCTCTTGGTCTTCTTCTCAAAATCAGGTTGATTTAAACCTTATTTTTTTTACACTTCTAACTGTGATTTGTTTTAATTTTAATCTTTGTTTGAATCACTTCACATTTCTCGTTTTCTTGCACGTTTCTACATAATTAGTTGATTTTTAGTGCTAATTTCAGCTTTTTCTTACTTTCTCATCCATTTTCTTTTTCCGTTAGTATTTTCTTGGCTGCCAAACGGTTAATTTCTTGTGTTTATTGTTGATTGGAGGTCTATCTAATGGGTTATGAGTCATTTTTAGTTAGGTTGGAACTGGATATTGTAATATTTGAATCACTTCACATTTCTTGTTTTCTTTCGCGTTTCTACTTGGTTTACCTGATTTTTAGCATTACTTTAAGCTTTCTTTACTTTCTCAGCTTCCAAACAGTTAATTTCTCATGTTTATTGTTGATTGGTGGTCTATTCGATGGGTTATGAGTCATTTCAAGTTAGGTTGGAACTGGATATTGTTAAATTTGCCTCTTCGCTTACTTAGGATGCATCAATGCTAGGCATGAATTGTCTTGGTTCTCTTTGCCATTGTTGTTTTCATGTAAATCACTTGTTTCTCAGCACCATTTTCCTTTTCTTAATATATATATATATATAATTTTTATATATAAATTTCCTTTTTCATTTAAAAAAATAATAATTTAAGCACGTTTTTTAGCCACCAAAACATAGGCCATAATGTGAATCAAGCTACTCCGAGCTCAACTTGTATTTAGTTTGTCAAATGCCATTTCAGATTGACTCCTTACAGAAGCAAGTCTATCTGGAATATATTTTAAAACTCATTAAGTTTTTAAGTCGAGCTTGAATAACCTACTAACCGTCTTGGCTTAGACTTTGTTTGGCAAATGCTATTTTTTGTTTTTTGGGCTAAAATCCACAAAAAGATAAAATAGGCTAAAATAACCAATTTGACAAAATGTCACATCAAGCCTATAATCATTTCACTTTTTCTCTTACAACCCAACTAAAAAAAATCTAACCATCTTTCCAAACACAAATATTTTAGCCTATTAAAATAGCCAAAAACTAAAATAGCCAACCTCCCAAACGATGCCTTAGTTGTATACTACAAAAACAAGCTATTCATACTTAGCTCATTACCAGTTCAATTAAAAGCTCGAAGGTAAACAAGTCAAGCTAAAACAATTTTTGAAAATTTTTAAGTTCAAGTCAAACTTGAACAACTTATTGTTTGGCTCCACTTGACTCATTTATGTTGGAATGTGTTCCACATCGCTTAGAGTTGCCCCATCTGTGCTAGTTATAAGACTCTAGTTTCCCTCTCCTTACACCTAAGTTTTAAGGAGAAGTGTGGACTAAGCTTTTTAACTTGGTATCAGAGCTTGGTTGGGCCTGTGATTGGTGCGTTATTTGTCTAGCTAGTGTGTGTTGTGGTCCAGGAGGGTGTGTTGGAATGTGTCTCACATCGCTCGGAGTTGCCCCATCTGTGCTAGTTATAAGCCTCTAGTTTCCCTCTCCTTACTACCTGGGTTTTAAGGAGAACTGTGGGCTGAGCTTTTCAACTATTTACACCCCTACCCAAACAATCAATTTTCCATCTTTAATTGTTGGGAATGCTGTCAATGTCAAATGGTGCTCTAGCTGACAGTATTTTAGTCTCCTTAGAAAGCATTTCAACTGTTTCTTAGAATGGGTATGCATCTTTTGATTGTTTGGTAAATTCCAAACATAATTTATTTTGCTGCATTTGAACCCTAATTGGTTTTATTTCTCATCTGGGAAAAATAGGGGTGCACAAAAGAACCAAATAAACTGTGAACCTAACCAGTCCTACCTTCATAGGTTGGTTTGGTTTAGTTCTATAGTTCTAGCATTGGTTTTAATTCAGTTATATGCTAGAAAATTTCAAATTCAGCCAATTCAGTTTGGCTCTATGCGCAGTTGGTGATTGGTAACCCGAACTAACACGTGAACTGATCCTTGAAAAGCTTTGACAAAATTTTATACGTTTTATAGCTTAATTGGGCACACCGCATGCACTTAAAATTGTCAATATGGTGATCATGGGTGGGTAAGAGTGAAGAGAGAGTCTGTGTTTGTGTAGTGGGTACCAATTGATTTTACTTTTTAATTGATACAATAGCCGTTGGGCAAAAGTAAATATTTGGAATGAAATATAGGGTTGTAGTTTTTTGGTAATCAAAATTGTATGACAAAAGTTCACACCAAATGAGTTGTATGCTTTATATAATAGAATGTTATTGGTTATCACTAAGTCTCATGTGGATACTAGATAGGTCTCTATTTTTTTGCATTATAGTAATAAAATAAAACAAGGGTACTTACGTTTAGGTCCTAATAAGTGGACTTATTGTCTAATAGGTTCTATGAGAAAAATTTGTCATAAAAAAAGGTCACTAATTGTAAGTTTTAGCGACAATGTATAAAAATCATGACAAAAAAAAGTCATTAATTGTCAATTTTTAGCGATTTATGTAAAAAATTGTCACAAAAAAATTATTTTTAGCGATAATTTTACCAAGACTTATTTTCAATAGGACTTGATGGGAATTAAGTCTAACTATTAGGACTTATTGGTAGTTTACCCATAAAACAATGAATAGGTCAAGCTTTATACAACACAATTAGACGTGCGAGGCCAATCCGATCCAACCGGAATTTCCTCGGGTTGGGTTGGTTTGGTTTTGGGTGTAAAACTGAGAACCAACCAAGATCAGTTCGGTTCTAGGTTTGGCTGGCTCTAAGGAAAATATGCTTCAAACCACTATCAAGTGTGAACTGAAGAATGCAACAATGGATTAAGGAGACAAGAAAAAATACATAGCCACGTGGAACACCAAACATTATGTGGAAAACCTTCAATGAAAGAGAGGAAAACCATGAAGCAAATTTGAAATTTCCACTATTACCAAAAATAATGGGTATGCAAGAACTCTCTCAATTCAAGTACTGTCACGGACACAAATTAGTTTGTGTTGATTGGTGTCTTTTCTAATCAGTTTGTGTTCTCTTGACCAGAACTGCAACTTCTAACATATTAGGTGTTCCAAATTTATCGTTGGTTACATTTCAACTCTAATTTGTTTAGTTTCACAGCTTCTCGTACCTTTAATGCATAGATACATCTCATGAATTTTGTCTATTTTCTCTTTCCCGTTCATATCTGTCCATATTCATTAGCTTGTTTGCACTGATTTCCATTTGTTGTATTTTTTTTCATCACATATTCTTCTATTTGCTGCATTTTTTCTTGATGTCAATAAAGAGCCAGTTTGCTTGCTAGTTATTGAGGACGATGGGTTCCTTATCAAATGGTGATTTATTTGATGGGAGTTCTAACAAGAGGTCATTGTACAATGGTTATTGCACCTCTTTTGGTGTTTCGCTTAAGTACAAGAAGCAAAAGGTTTATGCTGTTCGCCATTTTCCACATGGGTGTGGACAGAATGCTTCATTTATCCATCTGATGCCCTAGGATACTGAGGTAGTAGCATCACTAGGTGATAAAGAGAATTTGGTGGCTGATGAAAAGATGGTGAAAGTTGTAGAGGGGTGATTGTGTCAAAGCTTCTGAAATTGGGAATGAATCATCATCTCATCAACTGGTGGAAAGTCCGGTGAAGTTGGAATTGCCCGACATATTGAATGATTTGTTGAGGAAGGTGGTGGTTGAGGCTGGGAAGGTCAATGGGGCAGAATCGTCCCCTATTGTTGAGCCTCTAGGAAGTGGCTTGCTAAAAGCTTTAGAAAATAATGCACTAGAATTGTCAAAGGAGTTGCACGCAGTGGAAGTTCAGGTTGTGGTAAATAGTGAGGGTGCACCAGAAAGCAAAATTGTGTTGGAGATTGTTTCTATGGCCGATGGGATGGTTCCATCAGGTGGTGCAAAAACATGGTTTCCTCCAGAGTGGCCTATTAGTGATGGCAATGTTTCAAAAGAGACTAACCTGAAAGCTAAATATTTTAGGAGAAGGGTTAAAGCTATTCGTGAATTCCCTCCTTTTTGTGGAATGAATGCTATTTGTTCGACTGAGGAAGAGCACCTGAGAATTGTCTTAGGAAACAAGACTTTAGTTGCTCCAGTTGAGGCTGCAGTGCAGGGTATGCTATCAAGAGAGATAGTGAGGGTTAAAGAGGAATGCAGTATAGTGAGAGAGACAGCAAAGACTGGCATTCAAGAATTGGACAGGGATGTTCGAGATAGAAATGCCAAAAAGGGAGATATGAAGAAGAAATTGCTTCCTTCTGGAAAGGCTTCATATGAAAATAAAAGTGCACAGGTTGTCAAGGATAAGGGAGATATTTCCATATGTGAGCAAGATGAAGATTCTCCTGCAGGTCAGAGACTATATGATTTTCAGGTGATCCTGCCTCCTTTTGGTCCTGATAGCTCGAGTCATGGTAATGTGCATAACAAAGTAAGGGAAACACAACGTCTATTCCAAGCTATTTGTAGGAAGCTCTTGCAAGGAGAAGAAGCAAAGTTGAAGAAACAAGGATACTTGAGCAGAAGGCCTGATCTAAAAGCAGCACAGATTATCAGAGCTAAAGGAAAAGAAGTTAACACAGGCAAACAGATAATAGGATCAGTGCCGAGAGTCAATGTAGGTGATGAGTTTCAATACAGGGTGGAGCTTGCTCTTGTTGGCATTCATCGTCTCTATCAGGCTGGTATTGATGATCATTACAGCAAGCATTGTTGCTTTAGGTGGTTATGCAGATGATTTGGACAACCCTGATGTTTTAATATACTCTGGTCATGGAGGAAATATAACTGGTGGGAATGAACAACAACCTGAAGACCAAAAACTTGAAAGAGGAAACTTGGCTCTGAAAAATAGTATAGCAGTAAAGAATCCTATTCAGGTAATTCGTGGTTCTAAAGAGACAAAATTATCTACCTTGGATGCAAAAGCCAAGATTGTTCTGACATATACTTATGATGGCTTGTATACAGCAGAGAGATACATACATTATAGCGATCCCGATTTTCCCTCATTTGGTTATTGTATTCTAGACTCGGTTCCGTAGATGTCTGTTGTTGTATATGTTGCATTTCCGTCCTTTAATTCTTTGTATTTGAGTTTTAGGATGTGTTGGACAGGTTTGTAACAGGTTGGGTGTGTTTTGAAACAAATGGTTGCTGCCCAGTTTTTGGTGTCTTCGCTCGAGCGAGGCTTTTGTCACTCGAGCAAGCTCTATGTTTTAGTTCCTTCACTCAAGCCAGGGTTCCTTCGCTCGAGCATGGCTCTGCGTCTAGTTTTGGACCTGAAGGTTGTGTTTCTTGGCTCGAGCGAGCGAGGACTATGTTTTGGGTTTCTTCGCTCGAGCATGCTTCTGGGTTGCAGACCTAAAGCTTCGTGTTGTTGGCTCGAGCGAGGCTTTCTGCGCTCGAGCGAGGTTTTTTTGTGTCTGGTCGCTCGAGCGAGGCTCGTATATATCAGTTCGCAACAATAGTTTCTTTTTCACTTTTTCATCATCTTCTTTACATAAACCCTAGATCTGGCAGCTCTTCTCTCTCTATACACCTTCTCTCTAAGAATACACCTAGTTCTAGTGTGTTTCTATCCTAGTTCCTTTGTAAGAAAGGCGGAGCTTGGTGTGGGCTATGTTTTGATTCGAAAATCATCGGGTTTGGAGCATCTTGAGTTTTCTTCATCTTCTCCATTTGGTCTCTTCATTTGAGGTAGGGATACCCTACTCCTTTTTATGAGTTTTAACATAGATTTTAGTCATTTTGTCTAAATGGTGGATTATATAGGAATTTTGGGGAAGTTTAGGTTTGATTTGAAGTTGTAAAAAGGGGTTTCAAATTGTTAAACTCCATGTATATGTGAGACCTTGGAAAATGGAAATCATTGTTGTTAAATTGATAAAAATGAGTCTTAGGGCTAAAGTTGAGAAAAATGGGAAAAGCCCTAATCTAATGTGATTAATTAATTTTTTATAATTAATTTGAGGAAATGTGAAATTGAGATGGAAATCATGAAATTGGAAAGTTATGAGATGGAATGGTGTAGTTGGTCAAATTAATCACTCACCTATGAAAATGTTGATAATATATTTGTTTGACAAATTTATTAACTGTTTAGAGATAACTGCTTTGGGCTATCGGTGGAGGATAGTCTTGAATGTTGTAGACACTGTATGTTGATTAGGGGAAACTGAAACTAATCACTTTGAATGTGTCATTGAATATGACGGTTGGAATAATGTATCAAATATGTGTATTGATTGATTATTGTATATGATAAGTGTTTAAATACATTGTATATGTATATTGTGTGGGAGGAGATAGGGGATGTACTTCATGGTTTGAGAGGAGATAGGGGATGCACTCTCAAACCTGTTTGGGAGGAGATAGGGGATGGACTCTATTGATAACTAAGTTGGCCGGAGTGTCCAGCGTGAAAGTCTCGAAATCTTATTACGTTTGCATAACGTAGACGAATTGAAGTATTGAAATGTTTTAATATGAGTTGTAGTCTCATTTGAATTGTAGAGAATGAGAGTGTTTTACTATGAGTTGTAGTCTCGTCATAAACTGTTTGGGTAAACAAGGAACCATATCTATGAATTGGTTTGGATAAAGAAATGAAAAAGGATTGAAATATAATTGTGAATATGGATTGGGTATGAAAGAGATGTATGTTGGTTTGCATGAGTTAAACATTTATCAAATGCTAATGTTTTAGTTATTTCTCATATGTGGTTTAGTATATCTCTACTGGGCTTTGGCTCACTCTATATGGGACATCATTTTCAGGTTCAAATGGTATGCCGCCTCCAAGGACGTAGCTTGGGAGGCTTAGAGGTTGAAAGACTTTTTTGTCATTACCTTTTTGTATTACATGTAATTCAAGCCAAGGGCTTATTCTATATAAAGACCTAGGACTCTTCCTTTGTTGAAGCCAAGTGTTGGCTTGGAAAGTTGTAAGCCCGTAGGGCATTTACTTTTGTTGTCAACATGTAATACCTTCTGTAAGAATACTCTGATGTATGGAATATGATATCTCTTTCTTGTATCATGAATGTATGATTTATGGGTTTATTTTGAAGCCATTACATGCATGATGTAGGGCCACATGGTAAGCTAGTTTTTAAGTTCGAGCTGAAGAGAATTCCAGGCCAACCAGAGCTTGCTTGGAAATAAGTGAAGAAATCAAAAAGATTTAAAATTCGGGAGGGTCTTTGTGTTGGTGATATATAGGAGGGAACGAGTTATTTTCAATTTGTGCTGTGAACACCATAGACAATAAGAGACCACCCAAATTCAATTATATAACTGAGATGAAATATCCTGATTGGTACTGCCCTACTGCTCCCAAGGGTTATGATTGTATCGGTGGATGCTTGGACTCTAAAAAATGCTCATGTATGTTCAATAACGGAGGAAAGATTCAATACAACTGCAATGGAGCTATCGTTGAAGCAAAGCCTCTGGTATATGAGTGTGGTCCTTGCAAATGCCCTCCTTCTTGCTATAATAAAGTCAGTCAGCATGGCATGAAAATACAGCTTGAAATCTTCAAAATGAAGTCAACAGGCTGGGTTGTTAGATTCCTAACTTCTAATCCTTCAGGAAGTTTTATATGCGAGTATATTGGGGGTGTTTGTTTCAGCTTTTCAGAGCCAACTTGTGACTTTTAGCTTTGAAAAAGTTATTTTGGACTGTTTGGTTAAACTTATTTCAAACAGCTTCTGATTCTAACAGCTTATTTTAACTAAAAAAAGCTGATTCTGAGAAGCTGCTCACCCCTTGCTTCTGATTATCAGCTTCTGCTGTGGACATGTTAATTTATGGTTACACTCTTAAATTTTTTTATTTTTTATTTTTTAAAAAATAGAAAAAGACTCAAATGGACTATAGATTATTATTATTATTTTTTATGAGAAATGTAGACAAACAAAAAATAAAAATTAATTGAAAAAGCTATTTCACAGCTTCTTTAACAAACACTACTCAGCAACTTAAATCTATAATCCAACAGCTACACCAAACAGATTAACAACTTCTGATTAAAGTCATAATCTATAATCTGTTAAGCTATAATCTATAAGCTGTTTTAACAGCTACACCAAACGGGGCCATTGGGGAGCTTCTTAAAGACAATGAAGCTGAAAAAAGACAAAATGATGAATACTTGTTTGATATTGGACACAATTTCAGTGATTGTTCTCTCATTGGTGGACTTTTGACTCTCAAGCCTATTGTACAATTAAGTTCTAGTGAAGTTGTGGAGGATGTGCATTTCACAATCGATGCAGCACAGTGTGGGAATGTGGGAGGTTCATCAACCATAGTTGTTCGCCTAACCTTTACGCTCAGAATGTCCTCTATGATCACGAGGACAAGAGTAAACCCCACATAATGCTCTTTGCTGCAGAAAACATTCCTCCCTTGAAGGAGTTGACTTACCACTATAATTACTTCGTCAATCAAGTTTGAGATTTGAATGGAAATATTAAGATGAAGAGTTCCTATTGTGTGCTGTAGAGTGCTCTGGCAGGATGTATTGATGCATGGAACAAAGTTTGGGGTTTTCCAGAAGTAGAGATTCCTTGTGACTTAATGTAAGTTCTCGTTGACTACTTTGTTGTGGTGCTTGATTTATTATCTACTTTCGGTGCTAGGCTATATATTGAATTAGTTTCATCATGTACTTGGGATCCCTCAACAGAAACAAGAAAATATGGATGGACACATACAGAAAAATATCATTTTCATGAACTGAAACACACCCCAACACACTCATAAAATTCCCTTTCTTTGAGGCTAGGCATTCGTAGGACAAAATAGAGAAGGATGGAGAAAGCCGGAGAAAGTTAGGAAGAAACATTCTTCTTGACAAGTAGATGAGAAGTTAGAGAAAAGAAAGAGAAATAGGAAGAAAATCAAACTGATTTAAAATTCTTCCTTTTAGACTTGAGAATTGAACACTTAAGTGATTTAGAAATCCTTAAATGAGGTTCTTAAGTTAAACTAATATCGTTAAGCTACAATTTCAGAGAAAATTGTCTTTCTTAAAGGCTAAGTAAGGTTAATTTGACTTTAACTTAGTCAGTTAAGCTAATGAAACAATTAGTTCCCCAAGCTAATTAGTTCTTAAAACAAAATAGAGAAAGATGCAAAAGGACGAAGACAGTTAGGGAGAAACATTTTTCTTGAGAGCTAGAAAAGAAAATTAGAGAAAAGAAATAGAAATAGGAAGAAAATCAAAGGGAATTGAAATTCATCATTTTGCAATTGAGAATTGAACACTTAGGTTATTTCGAAAACCTTAAATGAGGAGCCTAAGTTAAACTAATATCGTTAAGCTACAATTACTCAGAAAATTCTCTTTCTTAGAGGCTAAGCAAGGTTAGCTTGAGTTAAACTTGTCCCCTTAAGCTAATGAAACAATTAGCGGCCTAAGCTAATTAGTTCATAGAACAAAATAGAGAATGATGGAGAAGGAAGGAGAAAGTTAGAGATAAACTTTCTTCTTGAGAGGTGGTAGAGAAAGTTAGAGAAAAGAAAGAGAAATAGGAAGAAAATCAAAGAAAATTCAAATTATTCCTTTTGGACTTGAGAATCGAACACGTAGGCGATTTAGTAAACGTCAAATGAGGTTTTTAAGTTAAACTAATATCGTTAAGCTACAATTACTCAAAAAATTCTCTTTCGTAGAGGCCTTAGTTCGAGTCAAACTTGGTAACTTAAGCTGATGAAATAATCAGTGGCCTAAACTAATTTGTTCTGAGAACAAAATAGAGAATGATGGAAAAGGACAGAGAAAGTTAGAAAGAAACATTCTTCTTGAGAGCTAGAAGAGAAAGTTAGAGTAAAGAAAGAGAAATAGGATGAAAATCAAAGGGCATTCAAATTCATCATTTTGGACATGAGCATTGAACAGTTAGGTGATTTTGAAAACCATGAATGAGGTGCCTAAGTTAAACTAATATCATTATGCTACAACTACTCAGAAAATTCTCTTTCTTAGAGGCTAAGCAAGGTTACTTTGAGTTAAACATGGCCACATAGTCTAATGAAACCATTATTTGTGGCCTAAGATAATTAGTTCGTAGAACAAAATAGAGAAGGATGTAGAAGGGCGGAGAAAGTTAGAGAGAAACGTTCTTCCTGAGAGGTAGAAGAGAAAGCCAGAGAAAAGAAAGAGAAATAGGATGAAAATCAACGAGAATTCAAATTCATCTATTTGGACTTGAAAATTGAACACGTAGGTGATTTAGAAAACCTTAAAATGAGATGCTTACGTTAAACTCAAATCGTTAAGCTACAATTACTCATAAAATTCTCTTTCTTTGAGGCTAGGCATTCGTAGGACAAAATAGAGAAGGATGGAGAAAGTCGGAGAAAGTTGGGAAGAAACATTCTTCTTGATAGGTAGATGAGAAGTTAGAGAAAAGAAAGAGAAATAAGAAGAAAATCAAACCGATTTAAAATTCTTCCTTTTAGACTTGAGAATTGAACACTTAAGTGATTTAGAAATCCTTAAATGAGGTTCTTAAGTTAAACTAATATCGTTAAGCTACAATTTCAGAGAAAATTGTCTTTCTTAAAGGCTAAGTAAGGTTAATTTGACTTAAACTTGGCCAGTTAAGCTAATGAAACAATTAGTTCCCCAAGCTAATTAGTTCTTAAAACAAAATAGAGAAAGATGCAAAAGGACAAAGACAGTTAGGGAGAAACATTCTTCTTGAGAGCTAGAAATGAAAGTTACAGAAAAGAAATAGAAAGAGGAAGAAAATCAAAGGGAATTGAAATTCATCATTTTGCAATTGAGAATTGAACACTTAGGTTATTTCGAAAACCTTAAATGAGGAGCCTAAGTTAAACTAATATCGTTAAGCTACAATTACTCAGAAAATTCTATTTCTTAGGGCTTGGTTGTGTGCATCATCTTCCTTTTCCTTGTTTCTAAAATTATTAGTTATTTCAATCAAACTAAAACTTATTATGCCTTGATTTTTGCATGTTGTAACTTTGAGGGTCTTTCTTCCAGCATTTTTATGTCTTTCATTTGTGATCATGTTTTCTTGATGTAGACACCTTGAACAGTTATCTAATTATGTCATTATCATTATGATAGTTTCGCAAGATCATGTTGTCACTGGTTTTTATTTATGATCATACTTTATAGATATAAAATGATATTACTTCTGGCCAATTCACAAAGTGGCGTAAACCTCTGGGGAGGACATGGTACATAAATAACTTTAGCTCTATTTGCTTGAACTGGTTGCCCTCACAAATCATAAAATTTTCTTCATGCTTAAAGTAATATAGAATCTAATTCATGAATGCAAAAACTTCACATCTCATCCTTTAATTTTCAAAGATTTGCTTATGGTTCTTGTTTAGATGGGCAAGCCTTGCTTTTGATGGAAGCAGACAAGAGGAGAATTGAAAGAAGGGTTAAAATAGTTGGTTCGTTCGTATCATATTCTGAGGTAGTGCCAGCTCAAACGTTAGTCTGTACATCAGTTTTTTGACAGTGGTTTCTTAAGTAGTCAAGTTGTTTTCAGATAACACGTGCTAAATTAGTGATTTTGGGGAGAAAATTTTGAAGCACTAACCTGGTAACTTTCGATAGTTTGGAATGATGGCACTTTTTTCATGTTTTGCTGATTTTGCATGATTTGGAATTTGTACATTTGAATTTTGTGGAAGAGTTATGATGTAAGTGACTTTTTTTTTGAAATGTTTCTACATTGCGACTTTATGTTTCTCATATTTGTTTAACGTGATGATTACTTAGGAGTGACAAATTGCTTGCAATATTAATACCCTTTACTCTTACATAAGATTGGCGTTTTGCCTAGTTTCTTTCGCAAATTAGCTTGATTGTGAGCTGGCCTTTGAACTTTTTATTTAAAAGGTTGTTAACTCTTATTTTTTAACCATAAAATCGTAGTGTTCGGACTATCACCAAAAGTTTGGATAGGGTGAGTTAGTTGCATCCACTCTTTAAGCTGCATTATTTGCATGTGAAATAAACATAGTACACAATCTGATTCTTTATTGTGAAAGGTGTAGAGCACTAGCTCTAACATCGTAGACAAACATAACTTTAATCACTTAATCAAAACTACTAGGAAATAATTAATAAGAAGCTCCTACTCTGCATATACTAAGATACATTTGTCTTCATTGGGATTAGGAGTTTAATAGGGCTCAAGTAAGTTGAGTGGTTGTGTCATAAACAGCCCCAGCTTTCCATTCACTAGGAATCACACTACTCAGCTGCACCCACTTCGACCCTGCACTCACTACAACAAAAAGCACATTTGGCGACCAAAAAATTGGTCGCCAAAAGTACAAATTTCGTCAACAAAAGAATCGGCGGCAAGTACACAATTGGTCGCCAAAGGCTTGTCACTAAAAGTATTGGCGGGCAAATCATATATTTTCACCGTATGTACACATTTAGCGACAAGCAAGATTGGTCGCCAAAAATCATATATTTTGTTGTTGTAAAATTCTAATTTGTCGCTGAAAGGTTAAGATTTGGATAAGCTATGTAGTTTTAGTGACAAATAAATGCGTCGCCAAAAGTACTTGTAGACACCCCATTTTTGACTGACCTTAAGACTCAGACTCATCGATTGAGCGCTCGGTGATGACGCATATTGTGCTCGTTCTAAGGTTTTAGAGTCTCGGCTGCGAGCCTTGCCTCCGGACTTCGGGGCTCTTTTGTGCTTTGCCTCGGTTTGCGAACCAGGTCCTGTTTTCTCTGTTTTCTCTTCCCGAAGGGAGGGAGAGGTCTCGTAGACCATCTCTCAGTGGCCGTAGGCTACGTTTCGTGATTGTAGGCCATTTTTCCCGTTTGGAGGCCAGTTTTTGGTTTTCGGAGCCATCAACCGTATGCCTCGGTTCGGGACCGCTTAACTACCTCCGTTTGCTCCGGTTTTTGGCATACACCTTGTTTCCTCTCTTTTGAGGGACGCCATGGCCTGAGAGGTCACCTTCGTGGTCGCACGCCCCCTCCAGTGCCTAACAGTCTGTTTTCGGGGCCCCGGGCCGCGTGTTTTGGCCCCCGAATCCTCGTTTTGCATCGGCCAGGGTTCATTTTTGGTATGAACCCTATTTTCTTTGTTTGGAAGGTGGTACTATAGTGGGAGACCAGCAATTCTTTTGGAGACCATTTTCTCTCTCCTCCAGCCGATTTTCCTCACTTTTGGGCCATAATTTCTGGTCTCCCATACCACCATTGTGTTGTATTCATCTGGGAGGCCACCAATATGGGTAGGCCGACCAGCTTTTCTTCCTGACCCTTTTGAACCTTGCTAGAAAGCTGGTTTTCCTCTCTCTTGGGCCACAATTTCTGGTCTCCCGCCATACCACTGAGTTGCATTCACCTGGGAGGCCACCAATATGGGTAGGCCGGCCAGCTTTCTGCTTTTTTGTCTCATTGAGTTGAAGCCAGTTGTGCCATCTGGAAGCCTCAGAACGCATCCTCCATACACGTGTCTGGAGGATGTTTAAGCTTGTTTTTAAGCTTCTTAGAGAAGCTTTAGACTTTCTTCTCTATAAAGGGAAGGGCCCTCTTCCATTGCTAGGGTTGAGAATTTTGGTGAAGGCATACATACACTTCCCTCCATATCTCTCTATTTCAAGCTTCAAAACTCCATAGTTTTTGGCCATTTGCACTACACCTCTTAGCCTAACCCCTCCATCATCCATCCAAGCACCTTGGAACTGATTTTCAGACGTTGAAGGCTCATTACCTTGGTCCAGAAGTGGCTGAGGGTCGGCTCTACAAGGGTAAGCCTCTATTTTCTCTCTTTTTTGCATTATTTTGCTTCATATCTTAGCCCTATTTGCAAGCATTTTTGGGTTTCGACATAAACTGAAAAAGGTTTTCTTTTGAGCTTATAAACATGTTTGCTTAGGTCATTTTTCTGTTGGGTGTCATCTACCTCCTTCCATGCTTCATTTCCTCATGTTTTGGGCTATGCATTAGAGCATTTGTATTGGCCTTGGTTTGCCCTTTTAGCCACTGAAATCCAGTAGATTTTCAGTGGCTTAGATGTGTTTTTGAGCGCTAAAATCAGAGAGGGGTGACCCTCTCACCCCTTGTTCTCTTTGCTAGCTTTGTTGGCCTTCCAAAGGGGCTCCTACTTGCATGTTGTGAAGTCACATTTCAGGCCTTATTTGGTGAGTTTTAAGGTCAGCCTTGACTCTGTCCAGAGCCCTTTTGGCCATATTTTGTGTCCCCCATGCATGTGTAGAGCAATCCTCCTCAAGGCCTTTCAAAGGGACCTTTCATTGCATGCCTCATTGACCCATTTCAGGCCCTTTTCAGTAAGTTTTAGGGCTATCATAACCTCTTTCTAGAGGTAGTTTTTCCACTTTGTATTTCCATCATGTATGTGTAGAGTAATCCACCTCATGGCCTTCCAAAGGAACACTTCATTCTTGCATGCATTGACTGAGTTTCAGTGGTTATTTGGGCATATTTTGGCATGGCATACTTCTGTTTTTGGCTGGTTCAGTGAGCCCTCATGTGCTTCACATAGTTGTAGTACAACTCATGGTTCACTAGCTTTCTTTGCATGCTTTGTTGACCCTTGATTTTAGCACTTTTTGGCCATGCCTTAAACTGATATTGTGCATATTTTGGACTGCCCTAGCTCTGTTTTTGGGTCTCATGATTGAATGATGTTTGTTTTGCATACTTGTAGTTCAATACCCATGCTTAACTTTGAGTTTTGAGGTCCATTCCATGCATATGTTGAGGTGTGTTCATGTTTTAGGCCCATTATACATCATATTTCAGTGCTTGTTTGAATGCCATATTGCCATGTTTTCTACTCCTTAAGTGTGCTTGAGAGTTGTCCATGAATGTCTTGTTTTCAGACCATTGAATGAGCTCCATTCCTTTGCATTCCGAGCCATCATTTTAGGCCATTTCCCCACTGTTTCAGACCTGCCTAGGGTCTATTTGGGGTTGGTTTTTCCATTTGTGCATTGCTTCGGGTACCTCTAGTGTAACACACTTCACTAGTTTCGGTACCCGGGCCTTCCAGCATGCATTGGGTGACCTGTTTGCATGTTTTGGGACCATCTTTTGTGCCATTTCAGAGCTTTATCATGTGCCACTCTATACCATATTTCATCCTTTTCCATGCTTAGTTAGAGTTGCGTGTTGTGCCATAGGATCGATCCTTTGCATTCGTGCATGTTTACATGTATTTCGGTTGTTTCATTTTCACCATGTGGCCACTGATTTGGGCGCGGCTGAGGCCTCTCCATTTTGGTATAAGTCCATCGTGCATTGTGTATGCCATGTTACAATGTGTTGTGCATGTTATGTTGTTTTAGGCATTGTGTATGCTAGGTTGTTAGTCGCATTGTGTATGTCATATGGTTCATAACATTGTGTATGCTAGTAGCATGTTTGCATCTCATCCTTGCATGTTTGCATGATTAGGTCGCATTGCATTAGGATCGCATGCTAGT
Source organism: Camellia sinensis (assembly GCF_004153795.1). NCBI lineage: Eukaryota > Viridiplantae > Streptophyta > Magnoliopsida > Ericales > Theaceae > Camellia > Camellia sinensis. The sequence continues at coordinate 607,205 of NW_021028206.1, forward strand.
TGCATTTGTGCATGTCATGCCATCCTTATTTGTTGCATTGTGTTTGGAGTAGGGTTTAGCCCAAACACGGGAAACGAGGGACATTTCGTACTCCAAGTGATGAAACGTGCCTCGATTCTTGGTCGCCGACACTCTTGACTGTCCATGATAGAGTTGTTGGCTTTACTCGCTTATATGTGCATTCATTTCATATCGAGTCGTGCAATTCGACTCCTCGGCCATCATGCATCGAGATGCGTGATTGGTGGTACGAGGATCGAGGTCTACACTCCCTTGAGCTTGTGCAAGGACGGAGAGAGTGGTCTTGCACACATATGTTGAAAACACCTTGCTTTCTCTCCCTCTTGCCTTTGTTGCAGAAAAACCAGAATCCGGGGGCAGAAAGTGGTCGGCCGACCAGGTTTTCTGGTAGGCCGACCACTTTTTTTGGTTTCCACCACAAAGGGTGGTCTGCAGGTGTTTCCCAAGCCAATATCTGGTCGGCAGCCTTCCCAGGGTGGAGTTTCAGCCTTCTGGAGCCTTGTGCAAATTTCCAAAATCAGTCGCAAACAAAGGCGAGACGAGGCATTGCGATGGAATTTCCCGACGAGGCGACTCGAGCATGCATGCATCCATCGTCACCCAAAACAGAGCCGAGGCAGTCACATTCATGTAGTTTACATGCTTACTTAGCTAGTTTGTTAATTAGTTAATGTTGTGTAATAATTAGTTGTAGCTGTTATTTATTCGGACTTTATTATTTATTCGAACCCTCCGAGGAGGGCAATGTTGTAATAAGTGTGCGTGTGTGTGTGATGCATGTCTTCCAACCCCACGTCTTTCTCCCTTTTATTTACCAGCTTATGATGGTTAGTTTAGGGCACGTTTCAATTAGCATACTTATGCTCGCATGTTAGCATCCATTCATCTGTCTTGCATGCACCGGGCTCGGCGCATCATACTAACTGCATTGTATTTCAATTTCGAGTTGAATACTTGTTAGTTGTAGCATTTCACATACCATCTTTAGAATAGCCGAGCCTATTGTAGTTGCATTGCTGCATGTGTTGCATTAGGCATTTCAGCATAGTTAGGATCATGTATGGATTTTTAAACATAGCTTTTGTTTTGGCTTGGTGTGCTCGGTAAGTGTTTATGTTTCAGCCTCCTTGCATGTGTGTGAGTGACTGCCATGATAGCATGCTTACCATGAGGCTATGTGCTTATGTGATATACCTGCATGAATGCCTATCACTACAACAAATTGGGTCTTGAATGACAAAATTTTTTTGTCTCGAAAGAGCTAATTTCGTCACTATAGATATTTGTGACAAAATATTTTCGTCACTAGCTTCGTCATTGAATGTTTGTCACTAAAAACCACCATGACGAAAAATAATTTCGTCACCAATGAAATTAATTTAGTGACGAAATTTTTTGTCACCAATAAAACAAGATTTTGTCGCCAAAAATTCTCATTTTTATCACCAAATAATTATTCAATACCATATTTATAATTTTAGTTGACGAATAAATTTGTCACAAATGTTGATCATTGATGAGGAAATAATTTCGTCACAGTAAAATGTAAAAGTGATGAAATTTTTCGTCTCCAAAAGCCATACATGGGTGACGAAATATATTTCGTCGCAAATATATTTATATACATGACGAAATATATTTCGTCACAAAACAACAAAATCAATGAAAACTTCCATATATGCGCTACAATAAATTTTGTCACAAAAAATGTTTATTAATGACAAATAATCACTTTGTCATAATAACAAGTACAAATGACGAAACAAATTCGTCACTAAACCTGTTCTATATTTTATATTTCAATTTCAATTATTATTTCACAAATATCCCTGCTCATATCCCAATAACCTTTTAATTGTACTAAGAAATCACTAGCTATTATACATCACTCTACAAAAAAAAAAAATCAATAAACAATTTATATTATAAATCAAAATATATCCATCAAACAATTTTAATAATATAAACCATTAAGTATAGCAAAAAAACCACCAAAACAAATCCCAAAATGAACTAACGTGGAATCCACAAAAAAAAATCAACACTCAATCTTGATTTGCAACTACAACTAAGTATCAGTTCAGGAAACAAAATTCAACAGTTAATCTTCATTTGCAAGTGTACTTCCAAACGTCATCAAAAACCAATCTGCAAAGAAAATAGACAAAGAAAACATTAATATATTATCAATTACATCGAAACTCATATATAAATAATTTTATTTTATAAACCAATTTAGTAGAAATGCATCTAACAAATCAGAACTTCAAAGAGTTGAGATGATCCTTGATGATAAAGCAACACGGAAAACATAAGATGCCAAAAGATTGCAAGAATACCATATATCACTATCACTAATGGCAGAATATATGGCATGATATGGCACCTACATCGCATATTTCTTCATATATTACACACTGCTTAGCATTAATTTCAATGCTTTCTTTTATATATTATATAGTGAACAAAGAATACTTGAATGTTTTCCTTGCGATGTGGACATACGAACAAAAACAAAAGAAATAAACAAGCAATTATCCAGATTCCTCAGAGCTGACCAATACAGAAAAGTGGGGCACGGATGGCATTATGGCAATAATGAAAATCAATAGAATTTTAACTGGTTTGTTAATTTAAAAGTTTCTTTCTCACTTCGCCGCCCCACACAAATTAATGTTTCCTAATTGACTTTGTAGCCTATTAATCTAGGGATTGGGTGGAATTTGGTTCTATCCCTCATTCTTCTCAATTGTTTGAACTTGGTTTGATGTATCAGGACATAATTTTTTATGGGAAATATAAGAAATTACCAGTTCCTAATACAGTTTACTTCTTTCTACATGATTAAAATCTTATGAATTTTGAATCTTCACTGTGAATGATAAACCTTGTTATTTTTCTTGTTCTCTCTCATTTGATTTTTGTTATGTTTTCATGGGTGAATTTGACTGGGAAGGAACTAATTGCTGGTGGGCAGCCAATGATTCCATTCGTTTTTGTTGAGAACAAGGACAATTCGGATTCAATATCTTTCCTCTCTTCATTTGTATTATTTTCCTAGTTCATAAATCTTCAGCACAATGTGCAACTAGTAATTCAGAAACTGTGTCTGTATTTATTTTTTGTGCATTGGCCTAATTTGTTTAAAAACTAATTAGGTTTTGATATAATAGTGAACAACACAAAGGAAAAGAAAAAACTGAGGCCCTAGTGTTGTTCATTCTTGCTTGAATTTGTTTAAAAACTGATAACGTTTTTTGATAATAATCATTGGACAAACAGATACAAGGAGAAAAAAGTTATGCGTCTAGTGTTGGGGTATTTGCTTGAATTGTTTAATGCAACGCATGAATTCATCTAAACTAGTTAGGTTTTGATAATATTAATGGGAACAATACAAAGGGAGCTATTTGCTGTCATTGTTCTCTTGTGAGTGGAACATGTCACAAGACTTCCACTATCTACTCTCATTAACCTCAATAATCAAGAGAATGACTATGTTCTCTAATCCATCTCCCTAAGTTTTACTCCAGAAACAACAGATTAATACAAGGAAGATATAAAAATCACCTAAACCATTGACATTTGTTGTCTATAAGTTCATTCAAGACCCGCACTTCTTTGTAAATGGAGGTAATGAAGAAAATGAACTAATATTGGCCATGGCGTCTCAAGGTTTTGTTGATGCAGTTTCCCTTCTTCAGGTTTTGTTGACTATAGACTTCAACCACAGTTTCCTTAATTTTAATTTGATAGTGTTCTCAATTTAATGCTTCTTGTTATCTAATCTAATAGTTTATTTTATAGGAATAATGTTGAAAAAATGGAAGCACTAGAGAACTTAGAACCTCATTCTTTTATGCCTTGAACGAGATTGTTGACGGAGCTAAGCAATCTACTTCTTGTATGATGATTCTTTAGATATATTTGAGCTTTGGTTTTTATGAGGTACTCCCAAAGGCTGTTGTTGACAGAGGCTATTTTAGATATATTGAGCCTTTGGTAGACATTTAAAACTGCATGGATATATATTTGGGAAATTGTAGGAGTAGCACCCTATAGAAGATAAGTACAGAAAAGAATAGGTTAAGGTAGTTTGGTCAAGTACAACAATGACGTATAGATGCAATGGTAAGGAAGATGATATGATCACCATTAAATAGAGATGTTAGAGGGAGGGGAAGACCTAATTTAATATGGTTTGCAGTAGTGGAAAAGATATGAATTTATTTAATTTAATCGAGCATATAGCCCTTGATAGATCAGAATGACGAAAAAGCATTCATGTAGCCGACCCCACTTGATTGGGTTTGGGACACAATACTTAGTTTGGTTTGGTCCTTACCTACTGTAGACACCCCATTTTGACCGTCCTCAAGACTTGGGACGTCACCGTTTGAACACTCGGTGATTATCCATGTTTGTGTTCGTTTGGAGTTCCCGGAGGTCTTGGCCCGCGCGCCTTGCCTCAGGATCTCCGAACTCGACCGTTTAGTGTCCGGTTTTGCACGAACACTTGTGTTTGCCTTTGAGAGGCAGAGTGGGGCTTGTAGACCACCCCACCCATCACCGGCAGTGGCTAGAGCCACCGGCTGGTTTTTGCTGCCACGGCAAAATAGTTTGCCGGTCGGCACTATTTGTTGTCCGGTCAGCACTTTTTTGTGCCGGTCGGCAACTTTGTTTGCCAAGATGGCATTTTTTGCCGCCGATGCTGTTCATCTGCTTTTGCAGAATATTTTGGACAGCTGTATAACTTTTGCTCCCCTCCATAACACGTGTATGGAGGGATCTCCCTCTTGCAAAGCTTGTTTGATAAGCTTTACAAGAGGCATATAGAGAGAAGCTCTCTCTAAGGCAAAAGAGAGGCTTAGACATTTTTGAGAAGGAAAATACAGAGAAGAGCTCTGGTTTTTCTAGGGTTAGGTTAGACATACACAATCTATCTCTCTTTCCCTTTCATTTTGTTCACTAGGTGTTTTGTGCCTTACTATTGCACACAAACACCTAGTGTTTCACCTTCCTCTAGGAGATGAGGTTCCAAAGAGTGTGTTTTTGAAGTTTTTTGCTTGGATTCAAGCTCAAGGAGGCCATTGGAGCATCTTTGTTGAAGAAGGCCATCAAGGGTGAGAAACTAGTCCTTTTTCCCCCTTTTTTTGCATTGATTTTCTACTAGTCTTAGAGCTGTTTTTTGTGATTATTGTATAACATAAAAAAGTTCTATTTTTTAAGCCCTCCTTTATTGTTTATTAAGAGTGTTTTGTTGTTTGAGGGGTGTTGACCACCCTTAGGCCTCAAAAGGCCTCATTTTAAGCCATTTTGTGTTAGCTCCGGGATTTGGTGTTGAGGTCTCTTCACCACTGAAATCTTGAGGGATTTCAGTGGTGAAGATGATCCTTTGAAGTCCCAAGAAGGAGAAGGCCACCCCCTCTCCTTGTTGTCCTTGAAAAGGACATATTTTGGCCTCTTAAGGAAGCCTATGCTTGAGTGTGTGTTGAGCATGTTTGGTTTGTTTTTCATGCTTATATGTCCATGATATAACATGATTTAAAGTTGGTTTTGGAACTTCATGCATGTTTAGCATAGTTGCCTTGTAATGCCATGTTGTGCCTTAACATGTTCTAGGTGTTAGCCTTGTTGGAGCATGTTTTAGGCTTGCATTTGTGAAGATTATGTGCTTATTTTGCCATGTTTTAGCTCTGTCCATAAGTCGTTTGGTTGATCTTTGCATGCATTATATGGCTCCTTTGCATTTGGGTTGTTGGCCTTGAGTATGTGCATGTGTAGCATGCCATCTTTGCATTGTTTTGGTGATTTGGAATCATTCTACATGCTATTTCAGTCCCATTTCCATGCTCGTTTGATTGCCTCGCATGCCTCTTTAATGCTTTGAAAGCATGTGTTGCAATGCTCAATGTTTTGGCCATGGTATATGCCTTTGTATTTGGGCCATTTAGATGCCATCTAAGTGGTCCTTTAGGTTTGTTTTAACATGCTAAACCTCTGATTTTGGTCCCTCTTTGCATCCTTGTTTGGTCTTGCTTAGTGTAGTTCAATGCCTCATTGATTTGCTTTGAACACTTAGGCCTTTTGGTGCATGTTTTGGCTTGATTTATAACTTGATTGGCATCATTTTATAACATAATTTAGGGTTCATGTTGCATGCTAATTAGTCCATGATCCCTCCTTTCAAGTGTGCTTGAATGTTGTTTGATTCATGCTTAAGTGTTGGTCCTTATGTGCATGTGTGTGTGCATGCCATTTAGCCCTCACCTTTTAGCACAATGGCTACTGTTTTAGGCCTATTTTAGAGCCGCCTAATTCATGTTTAAGTCCACCTTTCCATCCATTTGCATTGCCCTATGTATGCTTGCATGATTGCATAAGTTAATTGCCAATGCCATGTTGCATTCCTAGCTTGTATGCCTAGGTTGCATTGCATCTTGCATGCATGCCTTGTTCCTTGAATTGGTGATAGGAATAGGGCCTTGTTTGTTTGATTGGTTTGCATGCATTTGAAATCAAAGATGCATACTCGGTTCTTTGGGCCATCATGCATGGAAATGCGTGATTGGTGGTCCGAGAACCGAGGCACATGTCCCTTTGAGTCATCACAATGATAAGAGACATGGTTGATGCATACATACCTTGAAATATGCTGCCATGCCTTGTTTTGCCCTTTGTTGCTGTGAGTTGCAGGTTCTGCAGGAATACTCTGCCGACCGGCAGTGTAATGTGCCGACCGGCACAATTTTCTCTGCCGACAGACCCTATTTTTGTGCGATGGCCATACTACACTGCCGGTGGAAGTTTCATCAAGCCGGTGATGATCCCCTCTGTCCAAGGATGTAGTCCTGAGGTTTTGACAGCCTCCAGAGGAGGAAAGGAAGGAAAACAGAGGCAGCTTGCGCATGGTGGCGCGTTTCCCGAGACGCTTTCCTGCTTTAATTAATTTAATTTAATTTGTTAATTAAATTAATTAATTTGTAACATTTAATTAGCTTGCGTAGTTAGTTAATTTGTAATATTTATTCGGTCCCTCCGAGCGAGGGCAAATTTGAATAAGTGTGTGTGGGTGTGTGAATGTCTTCCAATCCCCGCTTCTTTCTTCCCTTTTACTTACCTGCTTTGATGGTTAGTATTAGGGCATGTTTAATTTAGCATACCTTATGCTATGCATGTGTGCATCCATGCATTTGTATTGCATGCATTAGGCTCGGTACATCACGCTAACTGCATCAGTACTTCAATTCTAAACTGAATATGTGATAGTTGTGCATTTCTCACATGCCATGTTTAGGATAGCCGAGCCTATCTAATTGCATCCTGTATGTGTTGCATTAGGCAATTTAACATGAACTAGGACATGCATGTTTGCTAACAAGTTCTTTGTTTTGGCACGGAGTACTATGTAAGTATTTCCGCTTTAGCATATCACATGAGTGTGAATATTGCCATGACAGCATGCTTAACATGAGGCTAGATGCTTATGTGTTAAACTGTTTTGAATGCCTGTGGGTGAAGGTTGGATTGTTTGAGTTGGAAAAACTCGTTGAAATCCGTATTTTAGCCTACTTGCGAGTAGCAAATCCAAAGCATTTTCAAAACCAAACGGATATGCAATGTTTATTTCCAAATTAGGCAATCTAATCTATACTTTTTGCTGCGCGCATAACAAGTAATTCTAGGCTAATAAATGGAATAAGAACACGTAAAGTTTTCAAACACGGATATCACGGTTTAGTAGAGGCCGGTCTTCGGACCGGGCGAAAGGGGGTGCTCATAGCTGACCTTCCCCGATCGTACCCCAAGCTCCCGAGCCGAGACAACTCCGGTGATGACGGACATGTGGCCTTCGGCACCGAGTCAGGGTTTCCTAAATTTCCCCATTTTAAAAATATTTAGGTGGCGACTCTGTATCTGGCAAACAGTCCATGTTTGGCACTACTTTCAAAAATCTGTTTTCTCAAACGATTTGCCAGATTTGGACTCTTTGGTTCAGATTTAGAACCGTAACAAAAATCGAGTCCGAACTGTAGCACGAGGCCTTCCCGGGCGCCGTCTACACCTACTTCTTTGTCGTTTATATATAATATATATATGTGTGTGTGTGTGTGTGTGTGATATGTTTGTTGAAGTGTACATCTATGTTTTTTATTGATGCATCTTACAAATGGAACTTGGTTGCATATACAAGAATCTTCTATGTCTTGTTTGCTATTAGAATTTTAATTTCCCTCCGTACAAATTTGAGCTCTTAAGCTTTGATAATCTTTGAATTTCACATGTAGGGCACTCTAGTGAATATCATTGTAGGTTCCCATGTTTGGGTTGAAGATCCAGATGAAGCTTGGATTGATGGACAAGTCACAAATATTAACGGATAGGAAGCTGAGATCCAGACTCATAATGAGAAGACGGTAAAAATATTACATCAACTGGACATTAGTTATTGTATCAATGTGATGCATTTTTGGAAACTGAATTTCATAGTTCTGCCTGCATAACCTAGTTCCAATTTTTTTTTGCTGATCAAATTTAGACTTTAATTTTATCACAAATTTTTTTTAAATTTGGGAATTTCTGTTTCGATTGGAAATTTGATATAGGAGGGCTTTATTTGCAGCCTGGTTGCTGCAGTAGGTGCCTGAATACCTTTTGTGGATCTCTAGCAACGAACAGAAAACTCTGGTAAAAGGAAAAGAGAACAAAACGAAACAAATGGATTTCTAAGGTTTGAGAGCTCCTAAAATGACTTAGCATGCTAATTATAGGAAAACTAACCAGAATGGGCACCTAAAAGTGTTATGGAAGGGTTAAAGAAATTTGTTTCCCCTTAAACTTTCTAACCCCAGCCCTTGATACTATTCAAGAAAACTATGTGAAAATCACATGACTATATTAAAAAAGACTTGGACCTTAATAAGTCTATGAAACTAATCAAAGACATGAAAATTTAGAGCTACATATATCAATAAAGTTGAACTGAGAAAACAAGTCTAAACTAACTGGTGGTCCTGCAGCTTTGCTTGAATTCAATGCTCCTCCATAACATATGTAATCAAATCATGTCTGTTGCTTTATTTTTGTTACCGATGGAAAATGTTTCTTTAGATTAGAAGGTGTAATTCAGGTGCAAAGAGGATTTTATGTCCTAATCTGATATTATCATTAGTTATTTATGTTCATGTTGGTGAGAGAAAGCAATGAATTAATGCAGCTATGGGCGGCTGTCATAATATTATGTCCTAATCTGACATTATCACAGACTTATTCTGGAATTATTCTTATTGCCGTTAATCCATTTGAAAGACTTCCTCAATATGTATGATGATCACATGATGGAACCATACAAGGGAGCACCATTTGGACGACTGAGTCCTCATGTTTTTGCAATTGCTGATGTTGCTTTTAGGTGACCTTGTACTTTGTTTAAATTCTGTAGAGTTTGTTCTTAAAGGATGTTTTAAATGGCCTACTAAATTGCTTGAAATGAACCAGGGAAATGATCTATGAGGGCAAAAGCAACTCCATTCTGGTCAGTGGTGAAAGTGAGGCTGGTAAGACAGAAACTACCAAGATGCTTATGCGCTACCTTGCCTATTTGGGTGGCCATAAAGGCACTGAAGAAGGACAGTTGAGCAACAAGTTCTAGAAGTAAGATGCATGATCTAACTCTAGTTTCATGCTTATATTGTTTAACTCGACAATTGGGCTAGTGCTGGTAAGGATCATGTAAAGTCCTTGAGGCTACCGTTTGAAGTGCGAATTCTGCAACAGGGGCTATATATCCAAGACAGATACATAGAATTGATGCCATGTTATGGTCATCTTCAAAATAGGTGTGATGGTACTCTGAATGTGGACACCAAATGCAACACAATATATTATCAATGTCCTTCCTATTGACATCATGCTTCAGTTGGAGGTGCACTTGTGATTATCATGTCTTACAGACATTCTTACTTCAAAATTAACGTTAAATTAATAGAAGTTAGAGTGGTATTATTCATTTGTTTTTGTCCACATTTCAATTAGCATTTTTGATAGATGGACTTACATTAGTAAAAGGAGAAAACATATGTACAAGGAGCTAT
>NW_021028208.1:0-26291 GCF_004153795.1 Camellia sinensis
TTTTGGCATACTCTCTTTAATTATGCTATTTTGGTAAACCCCAAGGCCATGTTTGTTTGGATGGACATGATTTTGGGATTGGACTAATAGTCCAATAAAATTATTAATCCGATGTTTGGTTAAACAATTGAAGTACGGACTAATTATTTTAAACTTGACTATTAGTTAACATTGAAACTTTTTCACAAACACATGAAGAGCTAGTTCACAATCTTTTGGCATACTCTCTTTAATTATGCTATTTTGGTAAACCCCAAGGGTTAGGCTTAGTGGGAGGAAAAAGCAACCAATGGGCTTACCAGCCAAGAGGTCTCAGGTTCAAATCTCATGAAGGTCAAACATCCCAAATCTTGGGGTCATTGAAGGTTTGTCCGGTCGTTAACTTTAAGGCTCCAAGATTAGTTGAGGTGCGCGTAAACTGGCCCAGACATCCGATATTCAAAAAAAGAAAAATTATGCTATTTTGGTAGTAATTCTAGAACTACTTGCCTACACATACATAACTTCTTCTTTTTTTGTGGGTTTTCTAATCAGTACTGTAACATAAAAATTGGAAATCTTCTACCCTTTTCAGGTACAAAAACTGGGTTCAATTTCAATCAATTAGAGCTCCAAAATAACCCAAGAAACCACCATTTTCCCAATGTGAATTCCAGGATCAATAAATGTTTATATCATTTTTTTTGTTTTTGGTCAAGTAGCAAACAAGTGTTCCCAAAGAAACCTAAACAATTCCAATAAGCCCTACAACAGTAACAATGTGTTTGGATTGAGTGATTTGGAGAGAAAAGAAAAGAAATAGAGAGAAATGTATTTCTCTTCCTTGTTTGGTTATCTTAAGTGGAGAGAAATGGGGAGAAATAGAGAGAAATGGAGAGAAACTCATTTCTCTCATAACCCTTATTTTCAATCTTCCCAAAAGTGGAGAGATTGGGAGAGAAAAGAAATCCACAAATGTTTATATTTTCATAATACCAATTTTACCCCTATAAAAATAAAAGAAATAAAATGATTGAAAATATAAAAAGGTTATTTTGGTAATATAACATAAAATAATTTCTTTTCTTTTCTCTTAATGAAATCTAACCAAACAAGAAGGAGAGAAATCACAATCATTTCTTTTCTTTTATTTCTTACTTATCCAAACAAAAAGGAGAGAAATTACAATCATTTCTTTTCTTTTCTTTTCTTTTCTCTTATTACTTAAGTAATCATTTCTTTTCTTTTCTCTCCTAAGTTACCAAACATAGCGTAAAACTGATATATCTATACCTACACACACACACAAAACAAATGCATACGTATTATATAGACACCAATATAAGTGTTTTTGCAAATACCATTCGGAGTGTGGAGATGCTGATTTTACGGCTCAAGTATGAAGACGACAGAGAGCTCGAAAGCGCTATCGATCCTCCTGTCGCCATTTTCAGAGAGAAAGAGAACTTTGGGAATGCCTTTTCTCTTTTCTATAATCAGTGGGACATATACATATTTTGCTTTCAGTTATCAATCAAGAGAGAGAGGTTGAATTGAATTCAATTGAAAGTAGAGAACATCAAAAGCAGAGGAGGGAGCGAGGGAGAGAAAGAGAAAAGGCGTTTTGAACCACATGCTGCTGCTTTCAAACAAATACATGTGTTGGCTACATATTTTGTACAAGCTAGTTACAATTTGACGTGTGACAAAGTAAGGGTACTATGAGAAGACTATTCAAATCTTCAATTTTGATCGTACACGTGGCAGTTAGTATTGGTTGTTACGAGATCTGAGTAGCAGTGGATCAACAAAGAGATATAAGGTGATGTGGCATCAACGGTTACTCATATTTAAATTCAAAGTTATGAGGGAAACCTAACTGCAAGTGATGGCGTAATAGAACTAATCTTGAGGCAACATGATCAGCAATCATGGAGGAGCAGTTCGACGGTTGGAAATACAGTTCGATGGTCATTCTTGAGCAGTATAAATAGCAGAGAGGCCCCAGAAAAAACCCCTAGACTCAGGTAAAAAAAACCAGTCTTATTCTACTTTACTTAGTTTTACATTTCCTGTTCTTTACATTCCTGTTCTTTACGTTCTAGTACTTTAAATTCTGCACTGCACTTCATTCATAGGAGTAGTTTCAAGTAGATTGTCACTGTAAACCTCTACGAGGTTGAGTTTGAATCATTGTAAGTTTTTCATTCTAATGAAATACTTCAGTTGTTCTTTATTTGATTGATATTTTGCTTAATTCTCCTAAATCAAGGCACCAGTAAAAGTCCTCTTCATTGAGGCTGAGAGAACTAAAACACAATCGTTTGATAATTGGTTGGCAATTAAATTTCTGTAAGGACTGATTGATCCTTGCTAGCACGCTCGCAATTATAATAATAACTTTCGAAAGCCAAAAAAATCAACATATATTTTTGACACGCCCAGTGGGACTAATTGAAATGGCTAGACGTAGGAGACAAGGAGAAAATGAACGCTTGGAAGAAGACATGGAAGGAGAGGTAGAGATATCTAATCCAGAGGATAATGTGATAACACATCCTGTGGAAATTCCCATTTTATCAGAACCTATGGTCGAACAGACCAGTACTTTAGAACAAGTACAACATGTTCGTAATGTTGGACGAGACCAAGGAATTGGACCATTCACTGTCCCATCTACTCAGCCAATAAATCCATGGGGTGGCTTAATAGATGCAATGGGACAGTAATTAATGAACACAATGGAAAGGTGGGCAACATGCTTTTTGGATCGAATGAATAACCACCAATTAACAAACGTAAGACACATGGAGGAAGTTTCGAATGTCCCTCAGCAAAGATTGGCTAGAGATAAACAGCCTATGCAAGTTAATGGACATTCTAATGGTCAAACTAGTAATTAGAACTGTAAAAGACCATCACCTCAATCTTGGTACGAGCCTATTCCGAGGCCTATAGCAGGTCAAAATGCCTTAGTACTTAACAGTGAAGCCATGCAATTTGGTGGATCTGGCCCAGTACAAGAAAATGACATAAGAATGGTTCCAAATCCCATGTTCGAAGCCATATCTGGCACAAGGGGTTTCACTAATCCCTTATTCGAATTTATACCCAGGGGGTTGGAAGGTTTTCCTACAAATGGAAGGGACACAACACCAGTCTAAGCACCTTTCGCAGGTCCTTTCGCAGGACAGGCTCAAAGGGGTTACCCACACCCCCAACAGCAACCTGTACTGCAGGGACAACCAGTCCCAAATATACCACCTTATGGACCAAGAGGACCACAGGCACAAGTTTACCCACCAAATCCTATGTTTGTTCCTCCAGTAGTGGTTCGGCAGGCACAAAATATGGTCCCTAGGGACCAAATTACTGACATCGTTAAGGAGATGTGTGGACCGATGGCTCGGGGGGTCCAGACTCCTGTGTACAGAAAACCATACCCAGAATGGGTAGATAAGGTACATGAATACCCAAGAGGTTTCAGGATACCAGATTTCGCCCTTTTTTATGGGAATGGAAACCAATCAACAGTGGAGCATATTGCTAGGTTTGCTGCTCAATTTGGTGAATTTACTAATAATGACTATATGAAGCTGAGACTGTTCCTAAACTCTCTAACTGGGGGAGTATTTGTATGGTACATTAACCTTACACCTGGCTCAATCCAAACTTGGCAACAAATGGAAGAGGCATTTTATGCCCAATTCTTCCAACCGGAGCCAGAGGTTTCCATGGCAGACCTGGCAAGGTTGAGTCAAAGGCTTGAAGAGAAGGGTACTCAGTTTATTTTCAGATTTAAAAGGGCTCGAAATAAATCTAGAGTCATCTTGCCAGAGCCAAAATTCGTAAGATTGGGTCAAAATGACTTAGAGTTTAGGCTTCGAAAGAAGTTTGACTCAACAGAGTTCAGGTACTTAGTGGAACTGACTTATAAGGTATCTAGGTATGAATTATCAAGATCGAAATAATGTATCATACAAGACATACTACAAAGATCCTAGCTATGAGATTGATGCAATAGAGATTGTAAGAAAAGAACCTGTGATCAATAAGGCCTTAATTCATAAAGACACAACAATAGACCAGCAGTTTAAAAAGAAAGACTTAGGAAATACTCTTTCGATTTAACTAAGGCAGATGACATTTTTGATCATTTGCTTGCGGCCAACTTCCTTAAGTTACCAAAAGGGGTTAAAATTCCATCTCTTGATGAACTTAAAGGAAAAGTATATTGTAAATGGCATAATTCTTGGTCTCACTCGACTAAGAACTGTATTATTTTTCGAGACAGGATCCAAGAACAAATTCGGAATGGAAGTTTGAAATTCCTAGCCAAAGTTGAAAAGGCCGTGGGGATCGACAGTAATCCATTTCCAGAAAATTGGAGAGGTGGCAGCCAATGTCATTATGCCGGATTTTCAGAACCTGTCTTTAAAAGAATTGGAAGAAGTCAATGTGCAGATGCATGTGGCCAACCAGACAACTATCAAGAAAGACACTGGAAATCTACTAGCTATTGGACAAGGTTTCTCACACCAGAGCGAAGACTCTAAGGAAGAAGCACTGGATGACAATTCCTTAGAAGCAGCTGTAATGCAGAGGATGTGTCGTAGGTGCAGACTAAGCTACAAGTGGTTGAAAGGACTTCCAATTGATGGGAAGCAATACTATAAGGATGTGCAGAGACGTCCTAAACCAACCAATGCTTACAATAAATGGCCATATCCATCTGGTGTCAGGCAGCAGCTATTGAGGGTTGAACCAACAGCTGATAGGATGTATTCCAAAGGCAAGAGGCCCCTACATAAATCAAGGCCGCCTAATTATTACAGAATGGAGAGCTGTCATTTCGAGAGGAGATTGGAGAGAGGTTCAGTTTATGGGATCAAAGCCAGAGATTGGCCTCCTAGACCAGCCTTATGCAAGACAGAAAGTGGACATCTTCATCGAAAGCCTGAGTTAGACCCAAAGCATGAAGTCAGGACCAAGCAGTGGCCTTCGCAGCTAGTTTCGAAGATGGCTTCGAAGGAGGAAAGAAGCAGTTTAACGGTAGGGTCAGTAGGTTCGTGGGTACCTGGGGTCCCAGATTGGTTTGTGATTCAGAATAAACCTAGGGAAATGTTTACCTAAAGAGATGTAATTGGAAACCAAGGCAGGATGGTTAAGCCTCCTTTGGTGGCTCCAAACAATTGGGTGTTGCTTAAGCACCCCAAAACAAAGGAACCAGATATGGTCCCCGTAATTTCTAGATCACAAAGGAGAAAAATTCAGCGTAGGTACACTCAGTACCAGCGAGACCTGAAAGAGAATGGAGAGAGTTCTTCATTGGTACAGACAGAAGGAAAGAAGAATCCAAAGTCAGACCATACTCTAAAACCAACTCTACAAGGCAAAATGGGTTGCATCAGAAAACAGTTGCCAAAGTTCACTCTGAGCTAAAAGCTAGAGAGAAGTCCAGTTTAGCGGGATTGGAGAAGGCATTGATAGAGAGTGACAACGAGACAGAGAAAGAAGTTGGCTTGGGCCAAAAGAAAGAAATGGTTGAGGAAGAAATGTTCGAAGCCTTCATGGCTGAACAAACATTTCTGGTTGAAAAACTAGTCGTGACAGACCATTCGAAGGATGAAGTGCCAGAGAGCAGCATGGAGAATGCTTCTGGAGTAACTGAACACGGTGGCCAAAAGGAGAAACAGACACAGCCAGCCATCCAATTTAGCTCAGTGTCAGTGAACATGGTACACATACTACTGCATGAATTCCAAGTTGGAGATGAGAATCAGAGGGGCAAGAAATTGACCCAATTCCAATCTCTAGCGAAGACTCACAAGTAAGTATGGTGCAAGATAATTCCTGAATGGTTACCCCAATGGAAACTGAATATGAGAGTGAAGAAGTGGTGAGTATTAACCTCTCATATCCTTTTGAGTATCCCTCAAATTCTATGACACAACATGTCAAGCCTTTGTATATTAAGGCCTTCTTCGATGAGATACAGTTGAACCGAGTAGTGGGATTAAAAATTCTTATTGGACTACAAGTTCATGCAGATGACATATTTGGAGATTCTCAATTGGTGGTTAACCAAGTAAAAGGGATTTTCAAATGTCAAAGTATAAGCATGTTACCATACTATGTTGTTACATTACATCTGCTTTCTCAATTTCAAATAGCAAATGTAACTCATGTCCCAAGATTCTTGAATAATAGAGCTAATGATGTGGCTCAGAAAGCTTCGAATTTCAAGCAAAGGGATAATATTCAAAGGGACATAAGCCAAACAACATATCAGAAATCAATACCACCTTTAAATAAAAGGAATGTGGTCCTGGAAGTCAATCATAATGACTTACAGGAACAGGATTGGAGGCATCCAATAATGCAGTACTTGGCTGGCCCGTCCTCGAAGGCCAGCAAAAAAATTAAATTTCAATCTATGCAATATATCATATACGGTAATGCTCTTTACAAAAGGGGGGGAGATGGTTTATTGCTGGAATGTTTAGGCCCAAAAGAAGCATTAATAGCTATGGCTGAGGTTCATAAAGGCATCTGTGGTGCTCACCAGCCCGATGTGAAGATGAAATGGTTGCTTCGAAGGCATTCCTACTATTGGCCAACTATCCTTAAAGATTGCATAGAATATGCAAAGGGTTGCCAAGCATGTCAAAAGCATGGCACCACTAGGCATCTACCCATAACTGACCTACATGCAGTAGTGAAGCCTTGGCCATTCAAAGGATGGGCCATGGATATGATGGGAAAAATACACCCACCTTCTTTGAAGCATCATTGTTTCATTCTAGTGGCCACTAATTACTTCACTAAGTGGGTCGAAGCTAAGCCATACAAGGTTGTAGACCAGACTGAGGTTATTGGATTTATTAAGGATTTAATCTATAGATTTGGCATCCCACAAACTATAACTGTTGATAATGGGACTGTGTTCGATGGGAAAATGGTGAAGTCTTTTGTGGCAGAATTTGGAATTAGCCTTGTTAATTCCACCCCTTATTATGCACAGGCCAATGGTCAAGCTGAATCATCCAATAAGTCCTTGAAAAAGGGAATACAAAAGGTTGTGGAAGACAATCCTAGGGATTGGCATAACTTATTGTTGGATGTGTTGTGGGCTTATAGAACTTCTCCAAGGTCAAGCACAGGAGTCACTCCTTATGCCTTAGTATATGGGCATGATGCAGTACTACCTGTGAAGATTAATATTAAGTCCTTGAGGGTAAGATGCCAAGACCAGTTAAATCCTAAGCAGTACCATCAAAGTATGTGCTTGGAGTTAGAAAGCATAGATGAAGCTAGAATTCTGGCATTAAATAGCATTCTTTTGCAAAAGAAGAAAGCAGCCAAAAATTATAATAAGAAAGTCAACCACATTGGCTTTGATGAAGGTGATTTGGTATGGAAGACAATACTCCCAATAGGAAGTAAAAGCTATAAGTTTGGCAAATGGTCACCTAACTGGGAAGTACCATATCAAGTTCATAGAGTCCTGTCTTTTGGAGCATACTATTTGAGAAATTTAAATGGTTATGTACATCCCAAAAAGATTAACGGCAGATATTTGAAGCCATATTTTCCAACCATTTGGGAAACACAAGGAATAAAATAAACACTAAGTACAAGAACACAAGAATACTCAAATGATAAATAAGGATTTATCCTTCATAAAGAGTTGAGTACATTTTGCCATAAATTGGCCCAAAAATCATTACAATGTCTTAATTGTTCTTTTACAACAGATTTCCTATTGTTAAATGATGAAAACACCTGAATAGCTGCAGTCATTTCTTCCTTTCGATCGACCAATCCTTGGTTGGTGATTTGTAGTTTGGTGTCAGTTCAGATTAAGGCCTGGTTCACTGCAGATAACTCCTCCTCAAGTTGAGCTTTCTTCTTCAGTAGTTGAGTCCGAAAATGGGAGACAGAGGAATGCTGTTCCTTTAGCCCTGAGACTTCAGCATGTACTGTGGAAACAAAGCCCTGGTGTCTCACTAATTTCTCCTATGCAGCCCTGGCAGCATGACAAATGTTGATGTAGAAGTCGATGGTAGCTGCTGCCTGAGATAGATGATTCGAGACATTCATGTCGGACTGCTCAGCAACTTTGTAGCACTGAAGGAACCCATTTCTTATTATAGGCCTTTGTAAAGCCTCAAAAGGGATCCTCGAAAAAGAGATTAATAGTTTCAGGCAGGTGTCTAAGTCTATTAGAGGTTCAGAAGGCTTGTTACTGGAGGAAGAGGAGCTTTTAAGAATTTCTAGCAAGGAGTTAGCCAAGACTAATGGCTCAGCTTCATCATTGGCTATTGGAGAGGTAGAGGGTATGTCGAATAGACTGGCTAGTCTTGCTTCGAAGATATCTACCTCCTCCGTAGACATGAGGGGCGCAGAGAGAGCTATGGTGGAAGGCACAGAGGACTGCATAGGGATAGGAGAAATGGATGGAGCATCTTCAGCAGTCTCTATGGTCCTAGCCACCAGTAGGTCAAGGGAAGAGGGACTGGAACAAGGCAGAGGTAATAAACCATGAGTTGGAGAGCTGCCAGTACCCTTTATAGGAGAATCAACTGCCATCAGAGATGGGGTGGCAGTTGGAATTTCCTTGGAAGAAAGAGGAAGAGCAAGGTTCGAAAAAGAACTGAATTGAGGTGGGTCAAAGGTCAGATGGGGAAGATATGGAGTCAAACCAAAAGAAAGAAATTTAGGAATGCTTGGTCTCAAGGAGGGTACATCAAATGCAGGCTTGGGAAGTGAAAGGATGATTTGAATAGTCCTTACGTTCTGCAGCTGATCAACCTTAACTGAAACTGAGGGAGTCCTCATTGGAAGAATAGACTCAGTAGTTGTTGCTGCAAAAGGAAGAAATGTAAAGTAATGTCAAGTTTCAATACCAAAATTTGACAAGGGAAAACAGCAGAAGCATAAAAGAAATTACTTGTTTCAGAAGTGTTGGCAATAATAGGAGAGCTACGAAGGGAGTAATGTTCAGTAATTTGTTGCCTTCTTTCAGTTTCCCTTTGTAATGCATCAGCAGCAGCAGCTTCATCTCTCAGAAATTGTTGCTGCCGTCTCTTCTCAGCTCTCTCGAAAATGATTATGGCCTTAGAGTGTTCCTACTCTACTACCTTGACAGCTGCCTCATATACAGGATATTCGACGAAATCAGAAGGAGAGACAGTCATCTTTATTTTCTTTGTTCTCTGTATTGTTGTCTCATCTTGAACTAAGTCAGAAGAAGGGACAGTCATTCTTTTCCTTCTTTTCAGGGGTGACTCTTGCTCTTGAGTTTCTTCTTCTTCTGCTTGAACCTCAGGTACTTCCTTTTCAGGCTCAAGTAAAAGTCTCATTTTCTTTTGTTGCTGTTTGCTTTTGAGAAGATTTAGAGCCTGGGTTTTCTGAGGAGAATCTCCCTGTGAGGCATCCGCACCACCTTCACAAAAGAAGAACTAAAGATAAGGCTAAGAGCATTGTAAAGAAGGTAAAAGGAGAAGAGACAAGGGGGCATACCTTTCTTCGAGGCGGCTCGGGTAACTCTAGGAGGAGTTGAGGCAGCAGGAGCAGACTGTGTAGTAGCAGGCACAAAAACCGAAGTGGTAAGAGCAGTGGAAGAAGTAACAATTCCAGCTCCTTTGGGCTTGGGCACATCCAACACCATCAGTAGGCCTTAAGGAGAAATGGCCAGGTATACTTCCATATTGGTCGCCCACCAGTTATGGTACCTCTTCAACATGTTACTTTGAGGAAGAAAAGGGGTATACTCAAAATCGATCAAGTCCTGTATAAACTTAGAAGTTGCCTCTTCTAGTCTGGACCGTCGAACTTTCAAATCCCTGCTGGTAAGACTTAAATTGGTATTACTGCAGAGAGGTATTGGGACCCCTTGTGAGAAGCCAAATTGTCTAGCAAACTGAGCAGGACAGCAGGGCTCAGCAATGCATTTGTAAGCTCTGGGGTTCAAGGTCCCAATGAATAATTCTCTAGGGATTAAAATAGAGGCCCATATGTCTTTATGAGTAGGTGAAGCACATAGCCTATCACTTAAGAAATTCTTCAACCAAGATGGGCCAATGGTGATGGGTTCGAAAGGACGGAAGCAGTAGAAAAGAGGAGAAACTGGAAGTTGGTGGAAGAAAGAGAAGTAAAAAGTAAAAGTAGAAGGATAAAGTGAAGCATTGGCTAGCCTCATGCCATGAGTAGGAGGGTTGGGTTCAAAAAATTTAAGGCATTTGGATTGTAACTCAGTGAAATAAGCAAAAAACCAAAGCTGAAGAATCCAAAATGGCCCCCCCTTGATTGGCATCTAAGGGTTTCTCACAGAAAAGAGAACAAGCTCTATATACGTGACCTAGAACGTATGGAGTTAAAGCCACCATTTTCTACAAAACAAGGGCTTTGGCAAGAGGGGCAAATTCGGGCATGATTCTTTGAGAGGAGGTGCAGAAAAGGAACTTGCAAAGCCAATATAATAAGAAAGAAAAGAAGTCCCTATCGGTCACAGGACCCTCCTTTCTATTCTCAGCCCTGATAAAGTCACTATAGGATGAGTTAAGAGAAGGGAGGGAAAAGGGGACTGCTAGGTCAGGATAATCCGGTCCAATGGGGGTTCCAATGGGAGATAATCCTAATAGATGGCAAATGTCAAGGACAAAAGGGGCCATCATCCCACATCTAAATTGGAAGAAATTAAAAACAGAATTCCAAAAGCACAGAGCAGCGGGAATCAAGAAAGGGTTTTCGGGAATAGTTAACCTGGATAATCGGAGGGTATCGAGGAGGCAGAGTTCTTGAAGGTCCAGAGTCCTATTAGGAACAACTCGATCATACCATTCCTGCCACTCTGGTCTCACTGTGGACCAACATCGGTGGGGGCGATTCGTCCTCTAGTTCCTCCAGTCAAGGCCACCTTCGTAAAGGAGACAATGGTCTTCTAGACGAGGATATAGAGCTGGAAGCTCAGTAAGAATCTCCTTGAATATTGGCCCAAGCACATAGTCTTGTTGCTCATGACGACGAGGAATGGAGATGCGTCCATCGATGGCACTTTTCTCCCCAGTCTTGTACTTCTCACATTCTACATCGATGATCCTTTTCAGGGTTATAGATGGGCTCGCACACTCTATGACTGGCACTTTCAATGAAGAATAAGCCATTGATAGAACACTTTTTCGGAGGATGAAGCTAAGAAGGGGAGTAGAGAGAGAAGTGGAAGATCGGTAGAGGTAAAGAGTTTGTGTGTTGAGGGAGCGAATGATTTCAGAGCACGAAATAAAAAGGGTTTTAAAAGAAAAAACCTTTGTGTCCGGGAGATATGTGTAGACACCCCATTTTTTACCGTCCTCGGGACTTGGTTGTGCTTTCAGGTACACCCAACAACTAGTTCGACTGCTCGCCGAGTACTCGACTGTCGCGGCGGAACATCACCGGTTCGAGCTTCCCGGACCTTGTATCCTTTCTGCTCCATTTTTGGACCTTGGCTAGGTCCTTTCAGAGGGACCTTCTTGGTGCACTGCCGGCCATGGCATGGAACTGCCGGCCTTTGCTTTGCTCCTACCGGCCACTGGTGAAGCCATGCTAGCCATAAGTGAGCCACTGCCGGCCATTGATGATGGCCGGCACCCCCCCTGTCTCAGCTAGTTTTCCTCCAGATCTTTTGAGCCAGCTGGTTTTTTGTTTGCTCCCCTCCATACACGTTTATGGAGGGATGAAGCCCTTGTAAAGCTTCTTGAAGAAGCTTTTGGCTTTGCATTCCTCTGTATAAGCAAGAGGCCACCCTCTATATCAGGGTTCTGAGTTTTGGAAGGGCAAAACCTCTCTTTCTCTCTATATTGCTTGAGTTTTGTGCTTAGAAATTGGATTTCCTTGCACTTTTACACTACAACACCTAGATATACACCACCACCATTGAACCAAGCTTCTTGGGAGGTCTTTTTGAGGTCTGAAAGCAAGCTTCCACCCCCTGAAATTGCTGGTTTCGAAGAGGGTCTTCAAGGGTAAGCATTTCCCCCATTTTTGCACTTTCTTGCACCTTGCTTTAGCCCTCTTTGCATATTGATTTAGGCTTTTCTTATAACTGGAAAAAGTTTTGTTTTTAAGTGCTTTTTAAGTTTGGTTAAGGTCACTTTGCTGTTAAGGGTGTGTTACCCCCTTCCTTGCTTTGTTTGGCTTTGTTTTAAGCCATATCTTGGACCCCCCAAGCTAGCCTTGGTTTAGCCTTCCTACCACTGAAATCTAGTGGATTTTCAGTGGTAAAGATGTGGTTTTGAGGTCCTTAATCAGAGGGGGTAGCCCCCTCTCTTTGTGTTCCTCTTTGTTTGCATTTTTGGCCTTCCAAAGGACCATCCTTCTATGTATTTTTTAGGCTTGGTTCAGGCCTATTTTTGTGACTTTTAGGACCTGCCTTGGCCTTGTCCATGGCTGGTTTGGTCATATCTTGCATGCATATGGTATGTGTAGTGTAACTCCATCCATAGCTCATCAAGGTAGCATGTGTGCTTGGCTTTTGTTGAGTCCATTTCAGTCCATTTTTGGTGATGTTTTACCATGCCATGAACCTGTTTTGGGTTGATTTTGTTACCCCATGCTTGCATGATGCACTTGTAGTGTAAATCCCCTAAACTAGCTTCATATGCTCCACGCATTGCCATGTCATTTTAGCTTGTTTCGTTTACATTTCAGCATGTATTTGGTCATCATTTGGCATGTTATGACCCTATCCATAGTTGGTTTAATCATCCTTTGCATGCTCTATATAGGTGTAGAACAAATCTTGTTTACTAGCCCTTTGTGCATGATGTTTTGATTCATCATACTAGCATATTTTGGCTTTGCTCAAACTTGATTTTGTGCTTATTTTGAAGTGTTCTAGGACTGTTTTGGGATGCCATGACCATATCACTCATGCTTTATATAGCTATAGTGTAAATGCTTAGGCTAGTTTTGGGTTTTGAGGCCTCTATCATGCCATACATGTGATGTTTGCATGCCTTGCCTTCATTCCACATACTATTTCAGTCCATGAAATATTGTTGTTCACTCGCATTTGACATGCCTTGAATGCTTTGTATAGCTTGTGCTTTATGCCTCAAGAATGGACTTTTGCGCATGCCACTTAGCCTAAGTCTTTGGCTCATCATTTCAGTACATTTTGGATCCTAATATACCATGATGTAACTCTGTTTTTGGTTGTCCAAGTCGTGCCATGATTGGTTCTAATAGGTGCAGTGCATTGCCTCTTTTGTAGCCTTGCATGTCCTGTGTTTTAGCATTGTATGCTAGCTTGCTTTGGCTTACTTCCTTGCATGTTTTAGTCTCATATCAACATGTACTAGGACTGTTTTGGGTTGCCCTTGCCATATCCTTCATGCTTCGTATAGCTGTAGTGTAATTGGCCTTGCAAGCTTCGTGTTTCGGTGATTCACGCATGCTATCCTTGAGTTATTTAAATGATTTGGCATCATTTATCATCTCATTTTAGTGCATATAGTGTTGTTACGCTTGCACATTTGTCATTTCTTAGGCACTTTTGAGAGTTACCCTTTTAGGCCCCTTTGATGAACCTTTCGCATTTCGCATGCTTGAGTGTGTTGTTTGCCTTAATTCATCACTTTGGCTACTGATTTGGACCTAGTTGAGAGCCGTCCATCTTTGGTGTAAGCCCATCTTACCATGTTGTCGCATGCTTGTTTCATTTCGTATGTTGTCGCATACTTGTTTAAGCTTTGCATACCTTGCATGCTCACATGTTCATGTTGCATTTTGTCATGTTGTCCAAGGTCATCACCTCACATCATGCTTATATGCTTGTTGCATGCTTGGTTTAGTTGCATGTTTGCACATTTAGGTCATGTTGCATGTTTGCCATGCTTATGAGTTGCATTGCTTGGATTAAGTGTTAATCCGAGCACGAGGAACGAGGGGCGTTTCATACTTCAAGTGATGGAACGTGTCTCAATTCTCGGTCGCCGAAGCTCTTGATGATTCATGATAGAGTTCAAGGCTTTACTTGCTTTATTGGTGCATTCATTTTCATATTGATTTGCACAAGTTGAATCTTTGGCCATCATGCATCGGAGTAGTGACTTAGCTTGAAGCACTAGTCAGTTATTGGTGAATTGTTTCGGGGGAGGTTTGATTTGCTGAGGCTTGCGTACCTAGGGTGTTGTCGCTTAGAATGTGTCCCCTTGGTTAGTCTCTTCCTTGGTAAGAGTGAGTCGGAGGTTTGTTGTGAAAGTAATTTCTTTCCTTGGGGCTCGGTTGTTGAATGCTCTGTGATCAATTGGCCTTGTGTTTTGGCGTACCCATAATTTCGGGGACAAAATTGAACTCGAGAGGATGTGAAGTGTGCGATTAGTACTAGATGTAAGTGAGGGCGCAATTGTAATAAGTGTGGGTGTGTGTGTGCATGTCTTCCAACCCCATTTCTTTCTCCCTTTTATTTAACCGGTTATAATGGTTAGATTTAGGGCATATTTCAATTAGCATACCTTATGCTATGCATGTGTGCATTCATTCATCTGTATTGCATGCACCAGGCTTGGCGCATCATACTAACTGCATAGTATTTCAAATCTAACTTGAATACGTGTTATCTGTTGTATTTCACATGTCATCCATAGATTAGCCGAGCCTATTCTAGTTACATTTTGCCTGCGATGCATTAGCCATTCTAACATGGACTTGGATCATGCATGATTGCTAACGAGTTCTCTATTTTGGCGTGGAGTACGATGTAAGTATTTATGCTTTAACATCTCACATGAGTGTGATTGTTAACATGACAGCATGCTTACCATGTGGCTATATGCTTATGTGATAAACTGCCTGAATGCCTATGGGTGAAGGTTGAATTACTTGAATTGGGATAATTCATTGAAATCCGCATTTTAGCCTACTTGCGAGTAGCAAACTTCAAACATTTCCAAACAAACGGATATGCAATGCTTTGTTCCAATTCAGGCGATCCAGTCTATACTTGTATACTGTGCGCATCACATAGTAAATCTAGGCTAAAAAACGGAATAAGAACGCATAATATTTTTAAAACCCGATATCATGGTTAGTAGAGACCGATCTTTGATCGGGCAAGCGGGGGTGCTCATGAAGTGACCTTCCCCAATCGTACCCAAGTTTCCGAGCTGAGGCAACTTTGGTGATGACGGACACGTGGCCTTAGGCAACGAGTCAGGGTTTCCTAAATTTTTCAAAATAAAATATTTAGGTGGCGACTCTGTATCTAGCAAAACAGTCCATGTTTGGCACTTCTTTCAAAAAAATCTGTTTTCAAAAACGATTTGTCGGATTTGGACTCTTTGGTTCAAATTTAGAACCGTGACAATTTGAGAGTCCGAACTGTAGCGAGCCCAAAACGAACAAAACGGGGGATTTCCCTCCCGGGACGTTCGGGGACGTCTACAGTTTCTGGCGACTTTGCTTTGGACTTAGAGAACTTGACTCGAACTCATGATTTCTGGTTTTGATGACACTTATGTGTTTCTTTGCATTGCATTTGCATTGGTGCGTCTAAGACATCGTGTTTGCCATATGCTATTCTTGAACGGTTTGTCGGAGGCTCGCTTTGCGAAGTGTGCTATAAGGCTGACCGGTTGCGGGCTCTGCCATGACGGGAACACAAACACCGGTTTTACCGGGGCACCCCTTTTGACCATTCGACCTAGTGCATATTCAGAATCCACAGTGACCATTCCAAGCTTGGATAGGTTGCTTACCCGAGTTTAGGTTGTTTGAAACCGCTGCGTGCGTAGTGAAACCCTAGCCCCTGACAAAATAGGACAGGGAAACCCTACCCCAACATAGGGGTGCTTTGGCTCTCACTTGTTTGTTATGTGCTTTAGAGTTGGCCTCTACAGGGAATGCACGTATTAGTTTGCAAATTTGAGAACCAGGCCTGAGGGCACCACTATCAGTATCTGGGAATCAGTTATATCTGTGGGTATCAGATTCAGTTTTAGGGTAGCGACTTTGCAGAACAGTGATCAGTAATAGAGTACAGTGATTCAACTATGCTTATGTCTGTTTTGCTTGGGCTGAAATGCTGTGTGTTTTCTCTTTTAAAGGCGGGGGTTCAGAGAGTTAGTTCAAAATAGCTAGTGTTCCCCCTTGCTGAGGCAAGACAGGTATCTGATCCGTCAGTCACCAGTTGCACCACCTCCGTTTAGGTCAGCGGATCTATGATGACGCAAAATTCAGAGGAAATCGTGGTTATGGTAGCCGCATTAAACCAAGGAATCATCCTGCAAAGCGAGACCAATGTCGATGTACCACATCCACCTAGGTCGTCTGTTGCGCGCCCGATCTGGGAGCCCCAGTTGTTTCAGGCCCGTGAACCTACCACGTTTGAATTAATGGGAATGATTGGTGACCTTCAGAGGTCCGTGGCGGATCTCACTTACGGAATGTCAGCTTCGCCACCAACTGCATCATATGCCGAAAATTTTGTACCGTAGGAGCCCCCGCTACTGGGGCAAATTGTGATCGAGCTCAGCCAACCTGAGGTTGTCCCGAGCTATTGCAATGATATGTCAACAGCAACCCAAACCCTTGATCAGGATGAGGCCAGAGGTAAGAACAAAATGAAGGCAGACACCGATCCCATTGAACAACTGCTGTGGGCAGTCGAGGCTTTGAAAACCGGGAGGATAAATAAGCAGCAGGTATTCGCAGTTGTGGCCAAGACTGTAGATGATGCTTTTCCCACTCCAGCCGAGGGCAGTTCAAGCCAGACGGAAAACCGGGATAAGCCCCGTTATGCCAGAACAGTTCCTTCCACTCATAACCCTGCACCTGGAAGAGATCAGAAAGCCAAGGCAGTGGCTACCGACCCTTTCGCTAGTGCGTCTAGCAAGAATCCACAGACTTCGAAGTATCTGCCCCGAGGGCGCAGACTCTTTCACGCTCTCTACATGCCTCTGTCTAAGGCACTTCAAATCCTGGCTGAAAAGGGGCATCTTAAACCCCTTGAGCCTAGGCCTCTCCCTAGTCATCTTTCAGCAGGCTATGACGCTACTCAGTACTGCGCGTACCATCAGCAAACTGGTCACGCCACTGACAACTGCTTCCGTCTTCGCCATGAAGTACAGGACTTGATCGACAATGAGGTCATCCTCCCACCTACCTCAGCAAAGTCTGTCACCACTGGGCTTTTGGACCTCGAGGATACCACAAGTATGTGATCAGGGGTTGGACCACCTGCGGGTGGCGCTCGGTATATTTCAGATGTGGCGTGTGGCACGCACTGTTTTGAGCATTTGCGAATGCTGGTTTTTGTAGCCTCTGACTTGGGTGTTTAGTCAGTTCTGTGGTTTTGTTTTGAGTCTGTCTCTTTGTTTTGAGTCAGTCTTTTTGATTAAGGGTTTGTCTTGTTGTATCGAGTCAGTCCTGTTGTACAAAAGTCGGGTGATTTCGGGGGTGTTACTTCGGATATCACTATTTTGTTTTGTGTTTGTCCTTTTGTTTTCTTTTGAGTCTGTTTCTGCCGGGGAGCTAGTTGTGCCAACAGATCTGAATGAAACAGCAGTGATTTTCACACCCTTGTGTTTGCTTCTGCCTTGTACCAGTTGTGCCGAAAGTTCCAAATGAGATGGCGGTGCTTTTCACCTGCTTTTCTGTGCCTTGAAATCATTGTATTGACCTAAGTTTTTTTCAAAACTTTTTGAACATTGTGATGAAAACAAAGAGGAAGGAATTCCTCAGGATTTGCAAAAATTTGATCAAATGAGAGAAAGAGAGGCATGTTAAGCCCTTAATGTTTGAAATCATGTTTGTTAATGTGAGTACTGAGAAGGATCCTGGCTTGATCTAGATTGGTTTCACATTGTCTTTCGCGCGAGCGATTAGTCGCTTTCGTAAAAGATTTCAAAAAATATTTTGCGTCGTCCTACGAAGACCTGTGTGGAATCGCTCTTGAGATTGTGCAGCCTAGGATCGCTCTCAGCCTCGAGACTCGACCCCTCGTTTTCAAACCTTAAACTTAGATTCAGAATGTTCAACGGTCAACCACCATGTGAGGCCTGTGTGGCCAGATTTGAAGCAGCCCACGAACTAGGGGCAAGAAAGTCAAAAAAGCTTGCAAAGCTAGATCAGAAGCACCCCTCGAACTAGGGGCAAAAGATGCCAGATTGTGCTCGAAGAGCCAAAGATGGATCATTCCACAAATCAATGAAGATTGGCAAGAATGCCAAACCCCAGAAGGGAAGAGAGAAGAAAGTACTGCCAGGGAACAACCGAGTTCCTATCCACAACACTAGCAGATCAAGAAGATCAGATCAAAGGAAGCTTGTAAAGCTAGATCAGAAGCCCCCCCTCAAACTAGGGGCAAAAATGTCAGATATGCTCGAAGAGCTGAAGATGAGTCCTCTTGCAAATCAACAGCCACTCTCCTGGATACGGATGGCTTCGAAACGCTATAACCATTTGGCATGGACCAAGCTACACTTTTACTCTTGAGAGGCTCGCTGGGCTGAAAACCCGGAAAGGCGACCCAGGCAAAAGTTAGAGCAAGAAAAGAAAAAAAAGAAAAAAAAAAAGAGAAAAGAACAAAAGAACAAAAAAAAAAAAAAATGCAAAGAAAAGAACGAAAAAAGTAAATCAAAGAAAGAAACAAATGAAAAGAATTGAAAAGAAGAAAAACATAGCTCGCAAGGTTGAAAACCCGGAAGGGCGGCCTTGGCAAAAGTTAGAGCGTAAAAGAAGAGGTTAATACCTGAGTGTACCTTAACCCCGAACTACGTAAGGCTTGATTCCCATGTTTGGGATACGTAGGCAACTTCATCTTGAAGTCTAGCCCCTAACGCTTTCATAGCGACTGAGTCCATGTAGTGGTTTTGATCATCCTTGCCTTCTCTGAATCTGATAGTTCAGTTGTGACAACCCGAACTACGTAAGGCTTGATTTCTATGTTTGGGATACGTAGGCAATTTCATCCTGTAGTCCAGCCCCCAATGTTTTCAAAGCGACTATGTCCATATATTGGTTTTGACCATCTTCACCTTCTCTGTATCCGAGAGTTCGGTTGCGATCATCACTGATGAGGACTGTTTATAACATGCTGCGAGGCTATCCAGACAAGGGGCAACTTCCCGTTGCCAAGAGTCGCCATTCAAACAAGGGGCAACTTTCCGTTGCCACGCAGTGTCCTTCAGACAAAGGGTAATTTTCCTTCGGATCTGAGGTTGTGCATCTCAAGGGTAGGTTTCGTGCTTGTTGAGCATTGGCCATTTGCAAAAATAGTTTTTGAGAATTTTTACTAAGGTTGACTAATTTTCTCGAAAAGTTATTCCACTTTTTCCAAAACTGGACCATTTCTTGGACCCAAAAAAGGAAAATTTTCAGTGCTTATAGCCTGGCTTGCATGATTTTAAATCAAAAAATTGAACAAGCATGCTAATCTAACTCTCATATTGGTCAAAATTGTTTTAGTGGAAAACCAAAACGAAAAATGATCAAAATGATGAACTAGGGGCACAATTGAGTCAGGTTTTCTGTCTTTTTCCCTTTATCAACGCACTTGCCAGAAAGGGCACTCTACTTGCCAGAAAGGGCACCGTATTCGCCAGAAAGGGCACAGCGGAAGCTAACAACAAAGGGCTGAAAGCTCTCACATCCTCCGAGCAACGAGGTATCAAATCAAGTGCGAAGCACGAACTGGAATAGATCAAGATATTCCACTCCCTCATCTGGATAGATCTGATCACGTCCAAACTCCCTAGCAGAGCATCGTCAACCGATGTCGGTTGCAGATTTGCTACACACCCAGTTGTAACGCAACTCCTCTGTGGGAAAGTTCACTGTTGTGAATAGAAGAAGAGAATCTAGCAACATGCTAGGGGCAAGAGCCCGCAATTTCTTGTTTATCCATCAACCACCCAGGGGAGGGATAAAAAATGAGAAATTAAAGAATAGAGAGATGTGCACTGAGAGAAAAAGTGAGGAAAAGGGTTTTATGAGAAAAGCCGAGCTTGAGGGCCGAGTGATGTGAGAATCACAAATAAGAAAGGATGGGAAACAATACCCGGAGAAACTGGCTCCTCATGCACCGAGAGGTCTCTTGCCTTTGTAACACAGCTGAGTGTTGTGTTTGTATGTTTTGTTTGTCTCGATTCTTGTTTTGAGTCGTTTGAGTGTCAATAGATGTGTTTAGGTTGTTTTACCTTGTTTTTCCTTTGTTGAGTTGTGTTTAGGTTATTTTACATTTGTTCTCCATTTTTTGAGTCGTTTTAGCTGTGGTCAGTTGCAGGCTCAATACCCGATTGAGAACCCTTTTCTCATTTCAAAAATAAATCGTTTTGTGCTCAGAGTGCTGTGCCATTCTCCACATTTGTGCAAAACAGGATTTGTTCTTTCATAAAACCGCAGGGTTCAACCCAGGTCATGTGAGAACAGTAAAACCAGGACCTATCTGAAGCTATATAGGTTCCAGACTGCAAAGCAAAAGAGGGAAAATCGGAGCATCTGAGTTTGTTTCAAATTCCATGATTGTATTCCGGATGCACCTCCTCAGGCCTTGTTAATGCTACCGAAGTATGAGTGCGCCTCTACCTCAAGTGTAAGCCTGCTTCAAGTCAGAATGGTAGTCCAAGCAGCACATGTGATCTTCACATACAGATATTATCTCTCGCCAATATAAACAGGGTGTCCTCTTTTGAGCTGAGCGTGTTGCCAAGTCCTCCGAGAGGTAAATCGGAGGCACTAAAGTACATGTTTGATGCCCCTCTATTGCATAGGATGTGCACTTTCATATATACTTCTGCTGCATGCGTGCCGCGCATCATTATGATCCATGCATAGAATATGCTTGCTTTCAATTCTGCATAGAATATGCTTACTTTCAATATTGCATGGAATATGCTCCTGTTTCATACATGGAAAATGCCTCCATACTTGCATAGAAGATGCATTTTATCGCACTGTTTTGTGCATTTCAAATCAATCGCGTTGTTTAGCGTATCGCACTGTTTAGTGCATTTCAAAACAATCGCGCTGTTTAGCGTATCGCACTGTTTTGTGCATTTCAAATCAATCGCGCTGTTTAGCGTATCGCACTATTTTGTGCATTTCAAATCAATCGCGCTGTTTAGGGTATCGCACTATTTAGTGCATTTCAAAACAATCGCGCTGTTTAGCGTATCGCACTGTTTTGTGCATTTCAAATCAATCGCGCTGTTTAGCGTATTGCACTGTTTTGTGCATTTCAAATCAATCGTGCTTTTTAGCGTATCGCACTATTTTGTGCATGTCAAAACAATCGCGTTGTTTAGTGCATCGCACTGTTTTGTGCATTTCAAATCACTCGTGCTGTTTAGTGTATCGCACTGTTTTGTGCAATTTACTTTCGCGCTTTCTTGCGCATCGCACTGTTTTGTGCATTACATTGTATCATTCGCGCTATCTTGCGTACCTTACTTGCACTTGTTAGTGCATTGTATCGCGCTATCTTGCGCACCTTATCTGCATCGCACTATTTTGTGCATTCGCCCTACTAGCATTGTCTTGTGCACCTTACCTGCACTTGTTAGTGCATTGCATTGTTCGTGTTTTTTTTTGCATCTTACCTGCACTTGTTAGTGCATTGCATCGCACTATCTTGCGCACCTTACCTGTACTTGTTAGTGCATTGCATCGCACTATTTTGTGCATTTAATCTACATCGCACTGTCTTGTGTACCTGTATTGTATTGTCTTGCACACCTCTTTAACCTGCGCTGTCACGTACGTTACTTGCATTGTCATACACCTCTTTACTTGCGTTGTCACGCACACTTCACTTGCATTGTTATGCACCCATTCCTCCTGCATTGTCATGCACTGATTCGCTTGCATTGTTATGCATTGTTCCACCTGCATTGTTATGCACGTTTCACTCGCATTGCTATGCACCCTTTCAATTGCATCATTTTGCACGATCCCTTCCTTCCGAAACACCGGGATACGTCCCTATGTTTCTCCTTTTCTGAAATACCGGGATACGTCCCTATGTTTCTCACTCAATCCGAAACAGTGGGATATGTCCCAATGTCTCCTTCTTTGGTTAAAAGCATTTGGAACACGTTCCAATGCTCACACCATTCCGAAACACCGGGATACGTCCCTATGTTTCTCACTCAATCCGAAACAGCGGGATATGTCCTTACGTTTCTCCCTCTTTGGTTAAGAGCATTTGGAACATGTTCTAATGCTTATGCCACTCTTTTTCCTTTCGCGTGCAACGCGTCGGAATCTTGTTTGAGACCTCGGGTGTCCCCAACGGTCGCTCTTAGTGTTCTCTGTGTGAGACGTAGCGAGAATTGAATAATTCTCTTACATCCTTTCCGCATTGTAATGTAGCTTGGTTTCTACTTGCTTAAAACTGTTGCATTGTTATGCTTCGTTACAGCTTTCTTTGCATGATTATAAGTTATGCTCTTGCCTCTTACATGCCATTTGCATTTTGCCCCAGCCTCCGGGCGCATCCCTGCATGCCTATATTGATTGATTGTCTGAGTCTTCGGCCTTGTCAAAAATGGGTCGTCTCTGGGCTTTGACACTCACTCCCATCACTTTGTGACTTTCGAGTTCTGTCAAAGAGGGGCAACTGTAGACACCCCATTTTTGACCGTCCTCGGGACTTGGTTGTGCTTGCAGGTACACCCAACAACTAGTTCGACTGCTCGCCGAGTACTCGACTGTCGCGGCGGAACGTCACCGGTTCGAGCTTCCCGGACCTTGTATCCTTTCTGCCCCATTTTTGGACCTTGGCTAGGTCCTTTCAGAGGGACCTTCTTGGTGCACTGCCGACCATGGCATGGAACTGCCGGCCTTTGCTTTGCTCCTGCCGGCCACTGGTGAAGCCATGCCGGCCATAAGTGAGCCACTACCGGCCATTGATGATGGCCGGCACCCCCCCTGTCTCAGCTGGTTTTCCTCCAGATCTTTTGAGCCAATTGGTTTTTTGTTTGCTCCCCTCCATACACGTGTATGGAGAGATGAAGCCCTTGTAAAGCTTCTTGAAGAAGCTTTTGGCTTTGCAAGAGGCCACCCTCTATATCAGGGTTCTGAGTTTTGGAAGGGCAAAACCTCTCTTTCTCTCTATATTGCTTAAGTTTTGTGCTTAGAAATTAGATTTCCTTGCACTTTTACACTACAACACCTAGATATACACCACCACCATTGAACCAAGCTTCTTGGGAGGTCTTTTTGAGGTCTGAAAGCAAGCTTCCACCCCCTGAAATTGCTGGTTTCGAAGAGGGTCTTCAAGGGTAAGCATTTCTCAAATTTTTGCACTTTCTTGCACCTTGCTTTAGCCCTCTTTGCATATTGATTTAGGCTTTTCTTATAACTAGAAAAAGTTTTGTTTTTAAGTTCTTTTTAAGTTTGGTTAAGGTCACTTTGCTGTTAAGGGTGTGTAACCCCCTTCCTTGCTTTGTTTGGCTTTGTTTTAAGCCATATCTTAGAGCCCCCGAGCTAGCCTTGGTTTGGCCTTCCTACCACTGAAATCCAGTGGATTTTCAGTGGTAAAGGTGTGGTTTTAAGGTCCTTAATCAGAGGGGGTAGCCCCCTCTCTTTGTGTTCCTCTTTGCTTGCATTTTTGGCCTTCCAAAGGACCATCCTTCTATGTATTTTTGAGGCTTGGTTCAGGCCTATTTTTGTGACTTTTAGGACCTGCCTTGGCCCTGTCCATGGCTGGTTTGGTCATATCTTGCATGCATATGGTATGTGTAGTGTAACTCCATCCATAGCTCATCAAAGTAGCATGTGTGCTTGGCTTTTGTTGAGTCCATTTCAGTCCATTTTTGGTGATGTTTTACCATGCCATGAACCTGTTTTTGGTTGATTTTGTTACCCCATGCTTACATGATGCACTTGTAGTGTAAATCCCCTAAACTAGCTTCATATGCTCCATGCTTTGCCATGTCATTTTAGCTTGTTTCGTTCACATTTGAGCATGTATTTGGTCATCATTTGGCATGTTATGACCCTATCCATAGTTGGTTTAATCAAATTTTGCATGCTCCATATAGGTGTAGAACAAATCTTGTTTACTAGCCCTTTGTGCATGATGTTTTGACTCATCATAATAGCATATTTTGGCTTTGCTCAAACTTGATTTTGTGCTTATTTTGAAGTGTTCTAGGCCTGTTTTAGGCTGCCATGGCCATATCACTCATGCTTTGTATAGCTATAGTGTAAATGCTTAGGCTAGTTTTGGGTTTTGAGGCCTCTATCATGCCATACATGTGGTGTTTGCATGCCTTGCCTTCATTCCACATACTATTTCAGTCCATGAAATATTGTTGTTCACTCGCATTTGACATGCCTTGAATGCTTTGTATAGCTTGTGCTTTATGCCTCAAGAATGGACTTTTGCGCATGCCACTTAGCCTAAGTCTTTGGCTCATCATTTCAGTACATTTTGGATCCTAATATACCATGATGTAACTCTGTTTTTGGTTGTCCAAGTCGTGCCATGATTGGTTCTAATAGGTGCAGTGCATTGCCTCTTTTGTAGCCTTGCATGTCCTGTGTTTAAGCATTGTATGCTAGCTTGCTTTGGCTTACTTCCTTGCATGTTTTAGTCTCATATCAACATGTACTAGGACTGTTTTGGGTTGCCCTTGCCATATCCTTCATGCTTCGTATAGCTGTAGTGTAATTGGCCTTGCAAGCTTCGTGTTTCGGTGATTCACGCATGTTATCCTTGAGCTATTTAAATGATTTGGCATCATTTATCATCTCATTTCAGTGCATATAGTGTTGTTACGCTTGCACATTTGTCACTTCTTAGGCACTTTTGAGAGTTGCCCTTTTAGGCCTCTTTGATAAGTCTTTCGTATTTCGCATGCATGAGTGTGTTGTTTGCCTTAATTCATCGCTTTGGCTACTGATTTTGTGATACCCCTATTCCGTAGTATGCTAATTGGTCCTTAATTTGAGTATGATTATGTGCTTAGCATGATTTTATGTGCCATTATGTGAATTTGAAGTTTTATCTGTTCACCGTAGGAATATCTGTCGGAATAATCTGCTTTGGAAATTAAATTGAAGGCCTTATCGGCCACGGAACCCGAAATTGATTACGCCATTGTGATTGCCATAATTTTTAGAGCCTACGGTGAAATTTAATTGAAAATTGATTCAAGTCAGATTAAATTGATTTAATTGATGAATTAAGTGTCCAAATATTTTATAGTGAAATATTATGTTAGTGGGGCTTGTTGTATTATAGCACTATACTCCCCTTTAACTCTTATGAACTCAAATTTGAGTTAGACAATCGGGAGGAAGAGAGGGCCGGCCATAGTAAGAGAAAGGGAGAGGAATTGTGCTAATTTGGCTTAAAGCTTGGAAGTTTTGGAGAGTTAGCTCAGGAATTGACTATGGCTTAGAAGATCAAAGCTTCTAGGTGAGTAATTCTTGGATTATAGTTTGTAACTTTTGTGTTCAAGCTAATTTGGTGATCAAGGGTGAGATTGAAATGAAATTGTGTTGGATTTTTTGAATTGAAGCTTAATATGTGCATGCATGTAAAGACTTACCTTGAAATTGCATGTTTGTGCATGTTTGAAAACAAATGTGTATAATCCATGTGAAATGTTAAAGGGAACTCATGTTTTGATTGTCATTTGTGTTGTCTAAGTTGAGAATGTGGCTAATTCATCACATGCATGTAGATAAATCAAGAGATTGAGCTTCATAATGTTATAATCTTGCATTGGTGCCATGTTGGTATGATTATATTTGAGATTTGAGCCATTGCATGCAAGTAATGTAGCTGGAAAATCGAAATTGAAGCTCAAGAACTTAATCTGGAATTTCCAGAATTTTGACTTCCGCTTGAGCGGGGGAAGGGCCGCTCGAGCGGAGAAATCGTGCTCCCAGCACTTTTTGTAGAGTTGGATGTCCGCTCGAGCGGGATATCTCACGCTCGAGTGGGGAGTTTTGTAGACAGGCCTTCCGCTCGAGCGCTCTATGCCACGCCCGAGCGTATTTTTCATGCAACCAGTATTTTTACAGGCCTTAACGGTCCGCTCGAGCTGGGAAGTTGACGCTCGAGCAAGGACCCTGTTCTCTGAAATTTTATATGCCCGTTCTGTGTCTTGTTTTTCGTTTCCTTTCACTTGAAAGCACTTTTAGGCATGTGTTAAGCATTGTAAATGAGTTAATGAGATAAGAATAAAGCCAAAAGAGAAATATGTGAATTGAAGAACGGATTGAACTGTTAGTGACCCCTTTGTGTTCATGAAATATGTAGGGTCAAGCTCCGGGGCAAATCCACAAGCCGATCACTGTGAGTAATATCAATA
>NW_021028208.1:28667-56653 GCF_004153795.1 Camellia sinensis
TTGCGCTGTTTAGCGTATCGCACTGTTTTGTGCATTTCAAATCGATCGCGCTGTTTAGCGTATCGCACTGTTTAGTGCATTTCAAATCAATCGCGCTGTTTAGCGTATCACACTGTTTTGTGCATTTCAAAACAATCGTGCTGTTTAGTGCATCGCACTGTTTTATGCATTTCAAATCACTCGCGCTGTTTAGTGTATCGCACTGTTTTGTGCAATTTACTTTCGCGCTTTCTTGCGCATCGCACTGTTTTGTGCATTACATTGTATCATTCGCACTATCTTGCGTACCTTACTTGCACTTGTTAGTGCATTGTATGGCGCTATCTTGCGCACTTTATCTGCATCGCACTGTTTTGTGCATTCGCCCTACTAGCACTGTCTTGCGCACCTTATCTGCACTTGTTAGTGCATTGCATTGTTCGTGCTTTCTTGTGCATCTTACCTGCACTTGTTAGTGCATTGCATCGCGCTATCTTGCGCACCTTACCTGTACTTGTTAGTGCATTGCATCGCACTATTTTGTGCATTTAATCTACATCGCACTGTCTTGTGTACCTGTATTGCATTGTCTTGCACACCTCTTTAACCTGCGCTGTCACGCACGTTACTTGCATTGTCATACACCTCTTTACTTGCGTTGTCACGCACACATCACTTGCATTGTTATGCACCCATTCCTCATGCATTGTCATGCACTGATTCGCTTGCATTGTTATGCATCGTTCCACCTGCATTGTTATACATGTTTCACTCGCATTGCTATGCACCCTTTCAATTACATCGTTTTGCACGATCCCTTCCTTCCGAAACACCGGGATACGTCCCTATGTTTCTCCTTTTCTGAAACACCAGGATACGTCCCTATGTTTCTCCTTTTCCGAAACACCGGGATACGTCCCTATGTTTCTCACTCAATAACAGTGGGATATGTCCCAATGTTTCTCCTTCTTTGGTTAAAAGCATTTGGAACACGTTCCAATGCTCACACCATTCTGAAACACCGGGATACGTCCCTATGTTTCTCACTCAATCCAAACAGCGGGATATGTCCCTACGTTTCTCCTTCTTTGGTTAAGAGCATTTGGAACATGTTCTAATGCTTATGCCACTCTTTTTCCTTTCGTGTGCAACGCGTCGGAATCTTGTTTGAGACCTCGGGTGTCCCCAACAGTCGCTCTTAGTGTTCTCCGCGTGAGACGTAGCGAGAATTGAATAATTCTCTTACATCCTTTCTACATTGTAATGTAGCTTGGTTTCTACTTGCTTAAAATTGTTGCATTGTTATGCTTCGTTACAGCTTTCTTTGCATGATTATAAGTCGTGCTCTTGCATCTTACATGCCGTTTGCATTTTGCCCCAGCCTCCGGGCGCATCCCTACATGCCTATATTGATTGATTGTCTGAGTCTTCGGCCTTGTCAAAAATGGGTCGTCTCTGGGCTTTGACACTCACTTCCATCACTTTGTGACTTTCGAGTTCTGTCAAAGAAGGGCAACTGTAGACACCCCATTTTTGACCATCCTCGGGACTTGGTTGTGCTTGCAGGTGCACCCAACAACTAGTTCGACTGCTCCCCGAGTACTCGACTGTCACGGCGGAACGTCACCGGTTCGAGCTTCCCGGACCTTGTATCCTTTCTGCCCTATTTTTGGACCTTGGCTAGGTCCTTTCAAAGGGACCTTCTTGGTGCACTGCCGGCCATGGCATGGAACTGTCGGCCTTTGCTTTGCTCCTGCCGGCCACTAGTGAAGCCATGCCGGCCATCAGTGAGCCACTGCCAGCCATTGATAATGGCCGGCACCCCCCTCTGTCTCAGCTGGTTTTCTTCCAGATTTTTTGAGCCAGCTGGTTTTTTGTTTGCTCCCCTCTATACACGTGTATGGAGGGATGAAGCCCTTGTAAAGCTTCTTGAAGAAGCTTTTGGCTTTGCATTCCTCTATATAAGCAAGAGGCCACCCTCTATATTAGGGTTCTGAGTTTTGGAAGGGCAAAACCTCTCTTTCTCTCTATATTGCTTGAGTTTTGTGCTTAGAAATTGGATTTCCTTGCATTTTTACACTACAACACCTAGATATACACCACCACCATTGAACCAAGCTTCTTGGGAGGTCTTTTTGAGGTCTGAAAGCAAGCTTCCACCCCCTGAAATTGCTGGTTTCGAAGAGGGTCTTCAAGGGTAAGCATTTTCCCCATTTTTGCACTTTCTTGCACCTTGCTTTAGCCCTCTTTGCATATTGATTTAGGCTTTGCTTATAACTGGAAAAAGTTTTGTTTTTAAGTGCTTTTTAAGTTTGGTTAAGGTCACTTTGCTGTTAAGGGTGTGTAACCCCCTTCCTTGCTTTGTTTGGCTTTGTTTTAAGCCATATCTTAGAGCCCCCGAGCTAGCCTTGGTTTGGCCTTGCATTTTTGGTAAATGTGTAGTTTTGAGGTCCTTAATCAGAGGGGGTAGCCCCCCCTCTTTGTGTTCCTCTTTGCTTGCATTTTTGGCCTTTCAAAGGACCATCCTTCTATGTATTTTTGAGGCTTGGTTCAGGCCTATTTTTGTGACTTTTAGGACCTGCCTTGGCCCTGTCCATGGCTGGTTTGGTCACATCTTGCATGCATATGGTATGTGTAGTGTAACTCCATCCATAGCTCATCAAAGTAGCATGTGTGCTTGGCTTTTGTTGAGTCAATTTCAGTCCATTTTTGGTGATGTTTTACCATGCCATGAACCTGTTTTGGGTTGATTTTGTTACCCCATGCTTACATGATGCACTTGTAGTGTAAATCCCCTAAAATAGCTTCATATGCTCCATGCTTTGCCATGTCATTTTAGCTTGTTTCGTTTACATTTCAGCATGTATTTGGTCATCATTTGGCATGTTATTACCCTATCCATAGTTGGTTTAATCATCCTTTGCATGCTCCATATAGGTGTAGAACAAATCTTGTTTACTAGCCCTTTGTGCATGATGTTTTGATTCATCATACTAGCATATTTTGGCTTTGCTCAAACTTGATTTTTTGCTTATTTTGAAGTGTTCTAGGCCTGTTTTGGGCTGCCATGGCCATATCACTCATGCTTTATATAGCTATAGTGTAAATGCTTAGGCTAGTTTTGGGTTTTGAGGCCTCTATCATGCCATACATGTGATGTTTGCATGCCTTGCCTTCATTCCACATAC
Source organism: Camellia sinensis (assembly GCF_004153795.1). Taxonomy (NCBI): domain Eukaryota; kingdom Viridiplantae; phylum Streptophyta; class Magnoliopsida; order Ericales; family Theaceae; genus Camellia; species Camellia sinensis. Next base: position 31,835 of record NW_021028208.1, read on the forward strand.
TATTTCAGTCCATGAAATATTGTTGTTCACTTGCATTTGACATGCCTTGAATGCTTTGTATAGCTTGTGCTTTATGCCTCAAGAATGGACTTTTGCGCATGCCACTTAGCCTAAGTCTTTGGCTCATCATTTCAGTACATTTTGGATCCTAATATACCATGATGTAACTCTGTTTTTGGTTGTCCAAGTCGTGCCATGATTAGTTCTAATAGGTGCAGTGCATTGCCTCTTTTGTAGCCTTGCATGTCCTGTGTTTTAGCATTGTATGCTAGCTTGCTTTGGCTTACTTCCTTGCATGTTTTAGTCTCATATCAACATGTACTAGGATTGCTTTGGGTTGCCCTTGCCATATCCTTCATGCTTCGTATAGCTGTAGTGTAATTGGCCTTGCAAGCTTCGTGTTTCGGTGATTCACGCATGCTATCCTTGAGCTATTTAAATGATTTGGCATCATTTATCATCTCATTTCAGTACATATAGTGTTGTTACGCTTGCACATTTGTCACTTCTTAGGCACTTTTGAGAGTTACCCTTTTAGGCCCCTTTGATGAACCTTTCGAATTTCGCATGCTTGAGTGTGTTGTTTGCCTTAATTCATTGCTTTGGCTACTGATTTGGACCTAGTTGAGAGCTGTCCATCTTTGGTGTAAGCCCATCTTACTATGTTGTCGCATGCTTGTTTCATTTTGTATGTTGTCGCATATTTGTTTAGTTTTGCATACCTTGCATGCTCACATGTTCATGTTGCATTTTGTCATGTTGTCCAAGGTCATCACCTCACATCATGCTTATATGCTTGTTGCATGCTTGGTTTAGTTGCATGTTTGCACATTTAGGTCATGTTGCATGTTTGCCATGCTTATGTGTTGCATTGCTTGGATTAAGTGTTAATCCGAGTACGAGGAACGAGGGGCGTTTCATACTTCAAGTGATGGAACGTGTCTCAATTCTCGGTCGCCGAAGCTCTTGATGATTCATGATAGAGTTCTAGGCTTTACTTGCTTTATTTGTGCATTCATTTTCATATTGATTTGCACAAGTTGGATCTTTGGCCATCATGCATCGGGATGCGTGATTGATGGTCGTGGATCCGACTAGGCCTCTCCCTTGATGTTTTGAGGTGATTTGGAGTGCCATGGTGCATACATGTCTTTAGGAGACCCTCACTTTCCTCTATTTTGTGTTTCGTTGCAGTTTGGTGTCACAGTACACTAGTGGCCGGCAGTGTGCCACCCTTGGCCGGCAATGGACCACCTTTGGCCGGCAGTGATCCTTCCATGGCCGGCAGGCCACTGGTGACTTCCCCTGCAGTGTTTTGGTAAGGTTTAACAACAAGCACTGGAAGACACCCTGCAAACAAAGCCTCTAAAGAGCAACCGGAAGGCGTTTCAAGGCAAAGGTCGACCCTTAGGAAGGCTGGTGTTGACCCTAGAATAGAATTTCTAAGTCTCCAAGTGTTTTCCCTACCTGCTTGTTGTCATTCATTAATTAGTTAATTGATTTGTTAATTAATTAAGTTGTGTAATAATTAGTTGTAGCTAGTTATTCAATTTGGTTCTGTAATAATTAAGTAGCTTGTTAGCTAGTTAATTAGGTGGCTTGTATTATTTATTCGGTCCCTCCGAGTGAGGGCGCAATTGTAATAAGTGTGGGTGTATGTGTGCATGTCTTCCAATCCCATTTCTTTCTCTCTTTTATTTAACCGCTTATAATGGTTAGATTTAGGGCATATTTCAATTAGCATATCTTATGCTATGCATGTGTGCATTCATTCATCTGTATTGCATACACCGGGCTCGGCGCATCGTACTAACTGCATAGTATTTCAAATCTAACTTGAATACGTGTTATCTATTGCATTTCACATGTCATCCATAGATTAGCCGAGCCTATTCTAGTTGCATTTTGCCTGCGATGCATTAGCCATTCTAACATGGACTTGGATCATGCATGATTGCTAACGAGTTCTCTGTTTTGGCGCGGAGTACGATGTAAGTATTTATGCTTTAACATCTCACATGAGTGTGATTGTTAACATGACAGCATGCTTACCATGTGGCTATATGCTTATGTGATAAACTACCTGAATGCCTGTGGGTGAAGGTTGGATTACTTGAATTGGGATAATTAATTGAAATCCGCATTTTAGCCTACTTGCGAGTAGCAAACTTCAAACATTTCCAAACAAACGGATATGCAATGTTTTGTTCCAATTCAGGCGATCCAGTCTATACTTGTATGCTGTGCGCATCACATAGTAAATCTAGGCTAAAAACCGGAATAAGAACGCATAATATTTTCAAAACCCGATATCATGGTTAGTAGAGGTTGATCTTTGATCGGGCGAGCGGGGGTGCTCACGAAGAAACCTTCCCTAATCGTATCCAAGTTCCCGAGCCGGGGCAACTTTGGTGATGACAGACACGTGGCCTTAGGAAACGAGTTAGGGTTTCTTAAATTTTCCAAAATAAAATATTTAGGTGGCAACTCTGTATTTGGCAAAGCAGTCCATGTTTGGCACTTCTTTCAAAAAAATCTGTTTTCAAAAATGATTTGCCGGATTTGGACTCTTTGGTTCAGATTTAGAACCGTGACAATTTGAGAGTCCGAACTGTAGCGAGCCCAAAACGAACAAAACGGGGGATTTCCCTCCCGGGACGTTCGGGGACGTCTACAATATGTCGCGTAATTCGTTAAGTACTAAAAATACAAACACGAAGAGCTTTCTCCAATATTGATACTTTTGGAGGGAAAAACACATCCCAGATGTCGAAGCCAGCTTTGAAATATATTATTTGGCTTTGAAACCAAATTTTGGCGCCGAAAGTCAAATAATAAACGGCTTTGAAACTAAAAAACCAGCTTCGAAGTACATTTCATACTTATGGATGAAAGAATGCTCAAGCATTAGTTTACTTCGAAGAAATTAAAGACCTGTTTTAGGTTTCTCAAGGAAAGTAATGTCCTTCGAAGCAAGACTTGAGATCCCTTAAGGGTAGGAATTGCTATTCGAAAAATCAAAACCAATAATTGGTTTGTATTTAAAAAAGGTTCTCTTTCTAGACTAAAACAGTGCAGCCCTAAAAAGGAGCTTTCATATTTTTGAAAGTATGGACTGTTATTCTAAGGAAAAAATGGTCAGTTTAAAACTGATTGATCATATTGACCATGACCATATGTTGGTTATGATCGAAACAAGCTTTAAGGGGTAAGATTGTTAAATTTGAAGCACCAATTTTAAATGAAAATCAACAAAAATTGTTAACTATATTCTATAAATTGGACAGGTTCATTGTTGGTTCTTTTAGTGTTTCATTTAAAACGATCGAGTCCAAATTCGAAGGATCAGCTTGTTCAGTTCGAAGCTCTGAATTTGCTTTTAAAGACAAATGGAGATAAGATCAAACCATACCAAACAAAGAAAAAGTCTTAGTGGTATTAAAACCAAAGCAATTACATCGAATAGCCTTATTTGGGTACAAACTCCAGCTCATAAAAATAGGGAATGGAATAAATAACAAGATCATGAAATTTAGTCCAACAATGATCAATGAATTTTTGTTCTTTCTTTATTCTATCCTCTATTTCTTCTAACATTGGCTGCATGAGTTGATGTGCTCTTACTTCGTAAAAGAGCTCTTCAGCCTTTATTTCGAATGCTGTTTTTCTCAATCCTTGTTCCAATTCGTCTATCTCTAAGTCATCCCAGTGCGCAGAATCTTTATTCTTGAAATCATCGAATTCTTCAATGAAGTTCTCTGCTTCGTACTGGGCATGAACTCGAAGGGATGAAAGTTGATCTAAAGATTGTGTGGTGGCCATAGAGGTCCGATGCCAGTAGAGAAGCAATGGAAATTGGTCCAAAAACATGTGAAGCTCTGTTTGGGCGAGGGGATTGAGGATATGACCCCGGGTCAGAATATCACAATCCCATCGAAGGTTATTGAGAGGGACTTCGTCCTCAAGAACATTAAAGGACAAGTGAGAGAAAGCCGCGAGAAGAAGTTGAGCTTGCTTCCGCTCAGTTGGAGTAGGGGAATGTAGAGGCTTGTAATGTGGAAAGATCTTATCTGCGGAGAGGGCAAGCCTCAATCTCTCTGTCCAGTAAGGATTTGGCAGAGGGGAAGGTGTGGATGCTTCTATTTCAGAAGATAGAACAAGGGCAGAAGGAACAAGGGCATTAATATAATCGAGCCAGTCAGAAGAACAAATCTTCGCCTTTTGGGCTAAGAATGATGGATTGTACCCTTGTGCCTCTTCTAGGCGTCGAGCGGCGTGCACTATCTTTGTAGGTATAGAGGATATATACCATGCCACAAGTAGATTCTCCTTCAAACTGCGTCGATGGTCAATGGGCACGTAAGGATAGACCACCGAGCTTCGCGCATAAGAGGGGAACTCTAAAGGGTCAGTAAATTCGACAAAATGATGGTTGATTCGTTCCCTCAAATCACAGGCCTCAGGTTTTGACCAACTTGTCTAGTCAGAAGCCCCAGAAGAGGAAGAAGTCGCAGCCTTGTCCCATACAGAGGGTTGTGAAGAAGAACTTCCCATGTCCATATTTGCAACTTTCTGAATCAAAGGATTGAGAGCAGTTTGTTCGTAGTCCAAGGGTGAGTCAGAAGAAGAACTTCCCATGTCCATATTTGTGAGTTTCTGAATCGAAAGATTAAGGGCAATATGTTCGAAGTCCAAGGGTTGATAATTTGCAAAGGCATCCATGACCTGAATATAGAAAGGTGGGTAAAGGTGGCTAATTAATGCATGGAGGTTCTTTCGAGGAAGAACAACATCATCATATGACTCTTCGTGTGCTCGATCAATGGAGGGAAAAATTGATTCGGCCATAAAAAATGTATCAGTCTGTTCGAATACTAAGGTAGTGGGGTTATTCAAAAGATTGAAGGAGAGTTTAATGCAGATGATGAATGACAGTTGCATTTCTGGGAGAATGCAAAACCCATGCACGTTCTAAGACGTGGGAAAAAGACCTTGATCCACTAATATCACCAAGTATTGGATGTATTAGTGCGGGGGGTAATGTTGGCTACATATTTTGTACAAGCCAGTTACAATTCGACGCGTGGCAAAGTAGGGGTAGTACAGGAAGACTATTCAAATCTTCGATCTTGATCGTACACGTGGCAGTTAATATTGGTTGTTACGAGATCTGAGTAGCAGTGGATCAACAAAGAGATACAAGGTGATGTGGCATCAACGGTTACTCACATTTAAATTCAAATTTAGGAGGGAAGCCTAACTGCAAGTGATGGCGTAATGGAGCTAATCTTGAGGCAACATGATCAGCGATCATGGAGGAGCAGTTCGACGGTTGGAAATACAGTTCGATGGTCATCCTTGAGCAGTATAAATAGCAGAGAAGGCCCCAGAAAAAGCCCCCAGACTCAGATCCAAAAAACTAGTCTTATTCTACTTTACTTAGTTTTACATTTCCTGTTCTTTACATTCCTGTTCTTTACGGTCCAGTACTTTAAATTCTGCATTGCACTTCATTCATAGGAGTAGTTTCAAGTAGATTGTCGCTATAAACCTCTACGAGACTGAGTTTGAATCATTGTAAGTTTTTCATTCTAATGAAATGCTTCAGTTGTTCTTTATTTGATTGATATTTTGCTTAATTTTCCTAAATCAAGCCACCAGTAAAAGTCCTCTTCATTGAGGCTGAAAGAACTAAAACACAATCGTCTAATAATTAGTTGGAAATTAAATTTCTGTAAAGACTGATTGATCCTTGCTGACATGCTCGCAATTGTATTCACAACATTTTTTAAATAACTTCACAAGCATATTGGTCAAAAATAACTTCAGAAATTAAAAGTCCTCTTCAATATCGTTGATCTCACAAGCATCATATGGCAATAAATAAATAAACAAAAATTGTATTCACAACATTTTTTAAATAACTTCATTTTTTTTTTTTCTCTAACTTCTTATAAAAATGCAAACAAGAAATATTTAGGACAAAAAAAAAAGAAAAGAGAATCGCTTAAGAAGGTTAAAACAGCTTGAAAGTTGTCAAGCAAACACCCAAAAAGCATCGATTTAAAAGAATTGAAGTTTTGAAAGGCAGGCTTTTTTGAAATGTTTTTAATTTAAAAAGGCTGGCTCAATTTAGTTTGAAGTTTTTGTTACTGCCTTTGAAAAGTCTCAAGTTACATGGCCCACTACCAAACATGCAAAAACAAATTAAGTTAGGTTTAGTTTGATTATCACCAATGCAGCAGGAGTTAGGGGTTGTTGCTCCAAACTCCGATGACCAACTGGTGGGAATTCATACTCTCTGCACTGAAGTTATATCCTCTCTTCGAATAACCAATGCCCTTGCTATTAGAATAAAGCGTTGAGAGTGATGCCACTGTGGCGATGCCCCCCAAAAAAATAAAAAATAAATAAATAAATTGACTGCATTAAAACAAAAGTAACTCTTCAAGCAAATTGGGCTACACTACAGCCACCTCTCCTTCAACATCATTATTATTGGTAGTAATAACAACATCAACAACAATAGTATTAGCAATAATGTTAAAAGCAGAGTGAGTTAGTTTACAACTGCAAATAAATTACATCACGGTATTGGATCATCTCATATGATGAAAAACAACCTTGCAGCACATAGTAAATGCAAAGATGACTCGTGTCTTGAGATATCGTCAATAGCTTATCCAAAATTTGACCAATGAAAATTGCCCTGTAGCACAAAATAAAAATAAAAATTAAAAAACCTCAAATGGGATTTGAAGGCACATTCCTTCATTTGCATAGAAATTGGGGAAATTATGCCATATTTGGTGAGGAATACAGAAGCATAGCAAAATGGTCATTAAACATAAATTTTAATGATGTGCATAAATACTCATTTGTTTATGAAAACACATGCAGCAAATAAAAACCATCTTAAGGTGAATTGTGAACTCTTACACGCAGATGTTTGCTTACCAACCAAATGGTGCAGCCTTCTGGAAGAGAAAACCTTGAAGCAATCTACACAATTAGCATCTTGATTGACTACGTCACGCACCCTTTAGTTTCATGATTTCTTTTTCTCTCTTGCTTTTCCTGGGATGGTTTTAGATTTGTTTTGCTTGAACTTCTCAATCATAGAGTAAACCTGCATCAGAAAGATATTTGTGCAACAAATGATTGACAATGTAAATACAGATAGTTAAGGCAATTACAGCTCGAATACATTAATAGGGCTATTATGTGAAAGACAATGATAGTACCACACCTTACATTATCCAAAAACAAAACAGCTAATATAAATGTTTCCTCCATTAAAAGTTAGTAAATAATTTGATGACACAAGAAGAAAAGGAAAGGCTGAAAATCAATAGGCAAAAGGAACAGACCATCAATCACATAAAATATCAAATGTCAGCAACATAGACCAGTCATGTACATGATCCAAATCAAACAAACGTGGGAACCAATAACCGGCACCCACTAGCATTTTCCATGTTAATGTTACCTTTCGTACTCCAGATGTTAATCCCATGCTTGAAAGGGCCTCGCTATTGACAGATTTCCAAGCCATAGTTTTGCTGTCTGGTTTTTCATGCAAAACATGTGTCCCACCTTCATGTCATCACAAGCAAAGAAAAGTCTAAATATAACACAGAGAGCTTACTCATTACTATCTGTGTGAGCGTGTGCACCAAAATGTGCACGTGTGTGGGCATGCACACACACGTCCCACATGTGTGTCTCTGTGTGCTGTGTGGGTGTGTGCGTGTCAATAAGGAGAACAAACCTTTTAGACATAAAACCAATAACTCCACATACATCTTCAGACGAATATGACTGAAAATATGGACATATTCTCCAATATCTTCCCTCAAAACGATAGTACAAGACTTCTTAAGGTCTAGATTGAAAAACTTCTTCAAAAACTTATCAATAGCATTTCTCCTTGTGGCCAAGTCAGTCTCTACCCCCAACAGGACAGATGGAAACTCCCAGAGGCCAGCAAGTAAACCTTCATCTGGCCTCTTCACAAGAAGAAATCTACCATCAGATTGAAGTTCCTCTATCATATCTTGGCTTTCCAATATCTCCACAACACTAACGGCAGTAAAATCATGTCTTTGTTTGGACTTTACAACCCTTATTGGATAATCTGTAACTAGTGCTAATGTATGTTGTTTGGAACGAGATAGTGCACGACAGTGGGCAGAGACAGGACAAACAGAGCAGCTAGGGTTCAAGGGAGTGCATACTGTTGCACCAAGTTCCATTAGGGCCTGGTTGAAATCTCCAGACCTAGAAGGATCAACTAATTGCCCTGCCAGTTTCCTGGTCCAGAAAAATATAAAGCATAGTGAGAAAAGAAAAAACTTGAAAAACATTATTATTTTTTTTTTTTGTGTGTGTGTGTGTGTGTGTGTGTGTCAAGAATAGTGTTTATTTGATGGTAACCTATATATGGAGACAAAGAGATTAGTATGTGCAACCATGTTTGGGAACTCACCAAAAGTTCTTGATTGTCACCGACTCTTTGGGATTTGCAGAAATAGCCTTTAATCTAGCAACCACCCTAACTACATTTCCATCAACCACAGGCACCACCTGAAATATTAAGTATTTTAGATTATGGAATAAAAGAAGATGCTCCTTGCATGACTAACATAAAAATTAACACAAGTACCCACCTCCTTGAATGCTATGGAGGCAATTGCACCCGCTGTGTAATCTCCTATCCCGGGGACCTTCCGAAGAGCTGAAACTGTTTTAGGGAACACACCTCCTTCTTCAACAATCATTTTTGCTCCCTAACAGGTTAAAGAGAGACAAAAAGAAGTTACAGAATATGGCATGCTATGCTGCAGTGAAAAGAAAATTATTTCATATCTGAACTCCTCGATCTTTTAAATATAGAAAATAAGACTTCTTTATTTTGTGTTTTCGAAAAAGATTGAACCAACCCTCTCTCATGGTTCAGCTTTCATGCATTTGACCAAACAAGTTTTATGGGTTCTTTACATGGAAGTACTGAGTCTTGGAAGAAGAACTCTAAGCCCTCAGCTGTACATGAAGCTCCTAAGAAATCTACAACGTGAGCAGCCAATTTGTTCTAACACCAAAATGGTAATTTGATAAGTACTACAAGTGTCAGTTTTGGATGGAAAGGCTGCCTACAAAATCTATAAATCATTGTTGCAGGTGGCAATGTTGCATGGGGAGGCTGCAAATAATTTCTCAGATGAGGAGCAAGATCACTTGTAATTGGCAAGACAATTTCACCGACATTGGTAAGTTGGACCGAGCATCCTCATTTGAGTGCAAATACAGGAGCGATCTCCATGAACTGAACGCTAAATCTGAATTACCCTTTTGGAAGGTCGACAAAATAAAAATATAGTTATCAATCAACTAAACAATGATGATTATTTATTGGCAGATTTGGCACTGAAACAATGAGTGGAGAAGAGCAGATCATCCTTCTCAATCATCTCATTACATTGTTATTAAAAAAAAAAAGCCCCCAGATTGTGTTGAATCATCATATCCATTAGAAATGCCATTATTAAATACCAAATGAAACCCAACAAGAAATAGATTCATATCAAATAGTCTTGCACAAGAGTCAAAGGAAGAGCTCACCTCTAGTAGATACCGTGCCCGTCTGTAATATCCCAAACCTGCCCACATATCATTTACCTCCTGCACACATTAAGCCAACATTTAATCCCCAATATCTCAACATTATTGACGCAGATTTAATCAATCAACCACATAAACAGAGGGAGATAGACAAAAACCTCAAGAGAAGCGCGAGCGAGATGAGCAAGAGTAGGCCACTTCAGCATCCAACGGTTGAAATAGTCGACTACAGTTTGAACCCTAGTCTGCTGAAGCATAATTTCAGAAACCCATACAGCATAAGCCCTTGTCTCACTTGCGTCTTTGTCATGGTCTTCATCACTGCTGCTGATTCTTCGCCAAGGGAGGTCTCTCTGGTTGAGGTCGTACCATTCTAGGAGAGAAGCCCTAATTTCTAGGGTTTCGTTTCTGCAAAAACCCAAATCTTCAATGTCCACCCCTGTTGTTGCTTCTTCTTCTACTTCTTCTTCTTCTTTGCATTTAGGTTTTGTACGCGTGACCCGTCGTGGTCTCTTGTTGGTGGTGGTGGTGGTCGTGATGGGCGGCGCAGCCTTCTTCTTTTTGGCGGCGACGACATTGTCGTCCATGGATATGAGCTTTGTTGGAAAAGGTTGCCGAGTTTTTCCCACCAAGTGATTTGTTTGAAAATATGAGTTGGCCATCAGTGGCGTATTTTCTTTTGATTTTTTTATTGGCAAACAGACATTGGCAAATGCATAATTATATTAAGGTCAAGTTTGACTATACTAAATAAGTACACATTTTTTATTTTTTTATCTTTTTTTCATCACATCATCTCTCTATTTTTCTGTACATTTTTTCGTAAAAAGACAAAAAGTACACTTATTTAGGTCATCCCAAACAACCCCTAAATCGCACTGATCCTATTTCAAAAAAAATTAATAAATTTTACAAGTATAATATAATTACATTAAATTTTTGAACAATTCACGTAGCACTTGACTCTATTTTTATCAATAATTCATTAGTTATGAAAAAAAATAATATTTACTTGTATTTCTTTTACTTTTAAATAAATGGGAGTTCAGCATAAAAATATCAAAATTGTAAAGTTTATTTGTTATTTGAATCAAAAATAAATTTGTTACATAAATAAGTTTAAAGTTCATATTTTAATTTTTTAAATTTTTTATTACTTAGCTCTATAAGAATTTTAAGCACTAAAAAACAAAAATTAAGGGTTCGTTTAGAAAGTGTATTGGCTTCTTAATTTTTTTAGCTATTTTAACCAAGAGCTAAAAAACTTGATTTGAAAAGAACTTTTGACTTTTTAATTTTTTTTGTGAAATGAAGAATATAATGATTATAAATTGGATGTGATATTTTGTCTTATTAGGTTAAAAAACATATTTTATTTTTTGTGACTAAAATAGTCAAAAAAAAACCCTAAGTTAGACTCCCCTAACGAAGCCTAAACTACTTGAATTTGGATCTTAAAAAATAAACAAGTCAAGTTTGAAAATAATTTAAAACTTGTGTCTTCAGCAGCAGTCCAAGAGCAAAAAAACTAAAAACAAAAAATCATAATTTGAATTCGCACAATATAATTCTCCGTTAAGCCCACAAAATACACACATGGTGACATACAATTAACTCCAATATAAAACATTCCTACATCGCAACTGCGATTGTTCTACAAAATCAACCAGATTTATACATAAGAGACAAGCCTGTGCCTACAAATATATTCCAGTATATCAGTAGCTCATTTCAATGTACTTAAGAACCAGCTGTGGGCTGAATCTCCTCTGGTGCAGATCCCTTGCCAGCAACTCTTCCCATCTGAACTCCCATTATAGAAGCAGCAGTTGAGCTGCCTTGGCCCGAACCATTAGTTGCTGTCTTCAAGTGCTTCTTCATCTTTGCTTTCTCAGCCCAACCCACAAGACCCTTTTGCACATGATCATCAAATATTGCCTTTTTGAATGAACTTCCCATCTTCATTTCATTACCACAAAAGAAAAAGGGAAAAAAGGGGGAAATCATGGTCAGTTTTGCCAATTTAAACTGTAACTCCGATGATAAGTTGCAACTGAACATTACCTGCGTCACAATGGCATAGAGTGGTAGGGTGCTATAACTGCACAGTACTTGAACAAATACCCTAAAAAGTCGAAATGATAATGTTATTTGGAATTTTAACAGTAAATAAACAGAATAAATACAAATCCCATAGCATCACAATAATTGCACATCAAAATATCTGTAATAAGAAAGAATATCAAAGTGAAAATGGGGCAATGGTTCTCACCCTATAATGAGCCTGGGGATAATAAAACGGACATGTCCCATTATGCAGGAGTCAAAGCCATATTGCAACTACAGGCAATAAAAGCATATGCGATTAATATCCACACAGAAATTATTACTAGTTTACCAAAAGATGACAAGCAGCGATAGCATATATCATCTTACCCATATCCAGAAGAAAAATGCTATCTCAAAAGCATTTTGGAACAGTATGAAATGTATCAAGAAGAGCACAATGGGGGGCCGATGGAACCAAAAATGATTATCTGAAGGTTGCACTACTAATTCCCCTTCAATTGCAATGTGTTTCTCTGCAACCTCGTGAGCTAACTGGGTGATTACATGCTCCAGCTTAGTTCCCACAGCAAGTAGAAGCTGAAAAGTAAATTTAAAAAAAATAAAATTAATGAATGGAAGCGATGTAATAATAACTCAGATAAATGTAATATTAAGTTTCATATTATGTTCATTCATCTGTGTGCATCTCAAATGAAATTGCAATGAGAGGAAAAGACAAATTTTGCACAAGGATCGATCTTGGAACGAGATTTACAAAACCCATTCAGTAGCAAACAATTAGAATTGACTTGTATTTAAGCGGAACGCTTTCAATGGAGTACCCATTAGCCACTACAGTGTATTCTATGTGAAACCCACCGGCTACGGCAGAAGAAAACATGTAGGATAAATACTTTCTACAAAGTGTTACAAGCACAATAAACATGTTATTTGGAAAAAGCGTGTACTATTTACAAATTTCAACACAACTTAAGGTGACAAACTTGAAAACTAGATGGGTTTTATAAAGTCATATAAAACAGCAAATGGCCATAAGATTAACAACATGCATGTCTCCAATTAATATATATTTTTCAAAAGGTGAAACCAAACAATGAGCAGGTAAGTATGATAGGAAAAAATGCATAAGTGCAGCGATTATATTTAGGACAACTCACAATCAAAGGAACAAAAGCTATCCAAAAATATGTATGCCATCCTGCAAAACAAACCAATAATGCATCAATTTTTATCTAATGATCCACACATATATTTGCCAAAACCAGAAACAATAATACAGCGACACGATTACAAGAGAGGACGATGAATATCATAAAAACTTGGCAGTAGAATCCAAACAATTGGAAGAAGACAAACTTTTGTGTTTAAAAACTTGTAGGTACGTGTAAAGTTAAAATTCTTCCCTCTAATTTGACATTACACTCATGCATAAATAATTGTTAAATTATTGACCACAAGCTCATCAAAAAACTTAAGTTGTTAGAGAGAGGAGTAACTTTATTATTATTTATATACTTAACATGCCCTTGCACGTGTGGTCACTCCTCTAAAAGTGAGTCAAACACACGCAAGTATTAGAATTGTCGGTTAGACCATGAGGTTCAAACACAAGATCTATTTTTTGCTCTGAAACCATGATAAATTTTTTACCACCAATTCATCTAAAAACTTAAGCTATTAGAGAGGGGTAACTTTATCATTATTCATAAACTCAACATGAAAAAAGAAAAAAAAGAAGAAAAAAAAAAGAGAGAAAAGTTGGAAAAATGCTTTATTGATTTGAGTTGAGTTGCCAATAAAACAGAATAAAAAAACTCTACTTCCTTTCAAGTAAAGAACCTAAGCATTGAGTGGATCACAATAACCTCTTGTTAAACCCAAAACAAAGAAAAAAAGAAACTAATGTCAAAGCAAAAAAGAAAATAATTAAATCACTTGACAACATTCGGCAACGTAATTTAAAATGACTCATAGTAACTTTATATAGTAACATACCATTAACATTCAGCAACAAGAAGACGACCACGAATATCCATAAATACCAACTGCAACAAGCCAAATTAGATATTAAACAAGATGCAGATTAAAAATAAAAAGATTTTTTGTTTTTTGTTTTTGAGACAATATCCCTAGATTACCCCTCCCAGCACTGGGTAGTGACAAACCAGCAGCTGCAAATGTCATCCTCTCTCTTTTCGAATTTTATTTTTGGCAATACACCCAGCGAACACAGAAGAATAAATAAGAAGCTGTACAATTTGCACAGGTAATCCCAGCTATAACTTGCCTTATACCAACGACTTTCTTAAAATCATCTTCCAAAGCACGGATCATGTACTTGTGAAAATTGAACTTTGGATTTCCCCTGCAATGTGTCTACACATGGAATAAATTCAACATTAACACAAATGCCTGTGAAGTAACAATAAAAAAAATCAGGAAATTTAAAGTCAGATACTAACAGGAAATTGGATACTTACCATGACAAAACCAAGTCTCAGTACAATATAGTCTGATTTGGTGACAGACCCATAAAATTGCTTTAAAAAGGAATGCTGAAAAGTTCAATAAAAATTGTGTTACAGGAATGGCTTGCACATTTAGTCAAAATAATAGCCACTAGTGGTTTCAGATTATATAGCTTGTTCTATCATTCCTGATATAATTGAGCCAAGTCCAATCTTCATTTCGAGTTTGTTAATCTTTCAAACAGAGCTTGAGCAACCCACTGTTCAGGTCATTCAAAACTTGAATTCCCCATCATTCTCCACCATGTTACTTTGTTGAAAACAAAAGGCAAAACATAAAAAAATGTATGAGCCTATTGTAAGTTAGCATACATATGTCTGTGTTTGTCTATATGCGTGCATAAGAATAAAGGAATTCTGCACATGAAAGGACACAGCTTGTTTATCTGCTAAAAGGAAATCAATCTCCTCCACCCTTTATTGAAATTACTATCAATGAAACCTTCTCAAAAAGCAAAAAAGCATGAAACCTCCACCATCTCTCTTTTCTCCCTTATCTTTATTGCCAAGGCAACTTATTTTTCCTTAATGTGTTACTCATTCCATTTTGTCCTCCATCAAAGTAGACATAGCAGTTTAGATACTTAGATTGTGTATCACATTATCACCAAAAATAATAGTTTTGATATTTCCACTGGCATTTAGCATTTTTATATTGTGTCTTGAAATAAAAATTTATAAATGTTGGGGGAAAAATGGGGAGTAAATAATTAAAAACTCTATTTTGTCCTCCATCAAAAGTAGACATAGCAGTTAGATACTTAGATTGTGTATCACATTATCACCAAAAATAATAGTTTTGATATTTCCACTGGCATTTAGCATTTTTATATTGTGTCTTGAAATAAAAATTTATAAATGTTGGGGGAAAAATGGGGAGTAAATAATTAAAAACTCTGTAGTCTCCTAAATCTATGAACCCTTTCACTGCTCCAATGAAAAAATAATAAAATGAATAATATTGTTTGAAAAACCATATGCGATGCAAGTATGTTTTAGTTATAGAACACATTTAAGATATTTCAATGTCTTTTTGGTTCAAACTTCTAATAGCTTCATCTTGAACTGAAACTTTTAAATAGCTTTAAAATTCCAAGTCTGTGAAATCTACGTTTAATTATAAGCCTCTATAACACCTTTAAATACACTATTATGTTAAAGATAATGAAGGCAGAAAAATTGTACGGTGCATTATATGAGCACCGCAAAGAAAAGGGTTGGTCTTTTTGTGAATGAAAGAAACAACCTTTTAGTACTTTAACCTTTAACATGTTAGAATCTTATTTTTCTTGGTGAGGGGAAGGCTGAGTTAGAATTTAATTTTTATTAAATAAAGCAAAAATAATTGAAAATTTGCATGATGTGCCTATTGCTTGTGTTTTACATGTTTCATATGTACCATATAGGAATATATGGTATGACATCGTAATACAATTGACAGATCATACACATTAGCAATAAATATATGCTACAGTTATTAAATTGTATATGTTGGTTGCCATTTGTGGACCCTTTATCTCGACAATGCTGGTTTCTATTCAGTTGTACCTACATATATGAAACTATGATAAACTTAGAATTCGAGCACACAAATTTAGCCTCCACAGGCCTCAGAACAAGGACTGGGGAAAAAGAATCTGGTGGTCTGCGAAGGTATCAAATACCACGTAAATTATGTTGATAGTTTGTTTTAAAGACCTAACTTCCACCTTCATCAAGGTTAAAGGAAAATAGGTGAATATTTTTGGAGAAGGGTTACAAGTTGGTGTAAACTATTATTGCCTTTAGAAAAATAATAATACAAATCGCCTATGCATGGAATCCAAGCCTCAACTTACTTATGATGTTACACCAGTATGTTGAATCTCACCATGAAGGAAAAAATTTAAAAAAAGAAAAGAAAAACAGTACAGGCTAAAGCAATATATTAGGAGAAAAATGAGTGCATCATAGGACCAAGGTATGCAGGCATATCAAACATAATATTATTTTCTGCAAAATGGCCGTCACAGTCTACCATAAAAAGACTTGTTTACCGAAAAAGAGAGTGAAGGTAGGAACTTACCAACCAGCCCAAAATAGCAGAATTTTTACCAAAACCCAGAAACCGGCCCTTGATGAAGGCATGTTGATGGACATCAGTGAGCTTTGGTTTCAGAACTGCAGAATAATGTACTTAGATTAGAAGTATTATGCACAAGATAAAAAATTGTTTTACACAGGACACAGAATCAAAGCAAATCAGCTCAAAACAATTAGTTATCTTTACGATCTTATGAAAAAATAACAGGTCACTTCACTCTTACTTTCTTCTTCCTTTCACATAGTTTTTTCATAATATTAATAACAGCAGCAGCAACAACATAGCTGCAGAAGTCTTAACTATCATTCTGTACACCTAGACCTTAAATGTACACATTATGCATTTCCACCTCATGTACTTGAATTAAAGGCCTTTTTAAGTTGAAATATGATCAGTGTTGAACAATTTTTCTTGATATACTCCTAAAGTGATAAACATTTATCATGAAAATGCATACATGACTAGCATGTGGTTCTCTACTTAATAAAAATGGTCAAGGAAACAGCAAATTATGTCAAGTTTTAATGAGCGATAACCCTCACCTTGTCCCGTATCATAATTAACTTTTGCAATTGAATCTTCCCAATGTTTCCATTGACGTATCTATGCCATGACAAACAAAAAAATAATAACGCACAGCACAATAATACATTTAATAAGTATCAACAATAACTAGTTGCAAAATTTAGCTTGGAGAAAATTAGAAACAAATATCGTACTCACCTTTGCCGTTCCAATTACAACAGTGAGAACAGTACATGTCACATGGACAAAGCCTAGCACGAAGATAAAGACATGTAGATGATGCAATGCTTCAACAGACAACAATGGGACCATCTTCTGCGGGAAGACAACAAAACAAGATTCAAAAACCTTCAAGAATTGGACTTATCAATGTGGATCGACGTTTATGCGCAACAAATTAAAGATAATAAGGTGCTAATCTAACAACTAACTACTAACTTTCGCCGATCAAAAAAAATAAAAAATACAGTGAACAATTAGAATATGAACTTATCATGGAACCAAATTACCAAATTAATCGTACATATTATAACCCATAAGCATGTTTTAACACAATCCAAATCAAAACAGTTATATAATTAATATAAAGACTGAGATCCAAATTAGATTGAATTAAGGGTGTAAGGTGGTTGTTAGCAGGAGAACAAAATGACAGCTAAATAGGATTCTCATGATTCTCAAGATCAACAGATGCCACCTCCCCTAACTCAATCTCACATCTTTGTGGAAGGACCCAACAAACCTTATAAACTTCTGATTAGGACCATAAATAAATAATAAACATAGATAGATAAAGTTTTTTTTAAAAAATGCAATAAATGTAAAATTCAGGAGAGGGAGGGTGTTAATGTGATGTGATGACCTTTCCGGCACAGTAACCAGTCCCTGAAGTTGCTTCAGCTAGCAAACGTTGATAATGGGAAGTTGCTCCAGTTGAATTAGAAGAAGACTCTCCTCCTTCGGAGACTAATTTACAAGGAAGGAAGTGATGGGTCAAGCCCTCCTTCACACATATCTTGGTAATACTACTTTGAAGTACAGTCAGAAGCAGTGAAATGAACCCTAGCAGCATCAACTCTGCACCCACACATTCATTGAATACACAAAATCAAATGTATTATTGTACTCAGATTTTTAAAAATTAATTAGTATGAAATTGAACCAAGAATTCATACCTTCTTTTACTTTCTGTAAAGCTTCGTAGAGAGACTTCAGGTCCTTTTTCTTCAGATACTGCACAGAAAGAGAAGCTTTCAAAATTGAAAAACAGAGTAAAAACAGAGAGAGAGAGAGAGAGAGAGAGAGAGATTGCCTTTCCGGTGTAGTGAATGAGGCGTTCGACGGCGAGAGAAATGCCGACGATGACGGTGCAGACGCCAGCGACAACGAAAGTGGGAGTGTACTCCAACGTCGTGCCTTCCCCATGGCCAGACATTGAAACGCGCTATCTCAGAAAAACCAATCTACTCCACAACACTAATCTCTCTCTCTATATGCTTCATCTCAGAGTCTTTTTTTTCAGTTTCGCATGAATTTAGAGAGAAACAAAACAACGAGACTGTGTCGATCGAGCTTCTTCTTCTTCTTCTCTGTATATGCTTAATTCTCGACAGTTTTCTTCTTTTTTTTCTGGGTTTTATATGAAATTAGTGAGCAGGAATACTTTTGCTTTGCGTGCTTTTTGGTTGAGGATGAAAGTAGACCAAGCGATCAATCACACCAGTACCAGTGGAGGATAAGAAGAAGAGAGAAGAGAAAGGACATTGGATTAGATTACATGCCATGAGAGAGAGAGAGAGAGAGAGGGAGAGAGTGCATAATAATTATAATTAATGTACGTTAATGAAAGGGAAATGTGGATCCTATGTCATAATTTTGATGTAATTTTTTAACACGATTATAGATGTAAAAACAAATTTAAAATTATAAAATACATTAAATAAATTAAATTTTTAGATTTTACATCATAATTATTGTAAAAAATATTATGAAAAATAATTTGATTGGTTAAAAATAGAAAGTTAACCCGTGAGTTTTGAAATCACTTTTTTTTTTTGGACACTTACCAATTAGTTCCATTAACTAGACTTATTTACCTATACGTCTTAATTGATAAATTTATCACTATAAAAATAAAAGACTAATAAATTTATCACTATAAATTTATTTATAAAAATAAAAGACTGATAAATTTATCATTTAATAAATTTATCAATAGAATTTAATGAATAAAAAGTCTCAAAAGTAGGATCTATTAATAATTTATCGATTTTTTTTTTTTTTTGGAGGGGGAATGCATGTAGGAGTGTCAATAGGAGAAAAAATTATTGATTGATTTACGGTATGATGTGATTACATCCTTGGCAAATTACAAATCAATATGTTTCTTTATGTTTTTTAGTTGCTTAACATAAAATTATAAGCCTTTATTTGGGAAGTGGGTTGACTTTTTGACTTTTTGATTTTTTTGGTTATTTTAGCCCTAATTAAAAAGTTTGGTTTGGAAATGATTTTTTGACTTTTTGACTTTTTTGACTTTTTTTTTGAGAGAAGAGTATAATGATTATGGGTTGGATGTGATGTTTTATTTGTTGTGGTTAAAATAACCTATTTTATCTTTTATGGCTAAAATAACTACAAACCAACTTGCCAAACAGAGCCTTTACTTTTGTTATTAATCACAATATACATGTAAAACAGCACGTGATGTTATTCCTAATCAATCAATAACTTCTCCGATAAGAGTGAGAGTGGGGCTAGAGAATGACAAGAGCATTGTTGGGGACCCCTAGTGGAGGTGACCCAGCACCCCCACCTCCACGTGGGAGGCTGTGACCGCAAAATTAAAAAAATTAAAAATAAAAAACAAAAAACAAAAAACAATTTTTAGTCAATCAAAAATCAAGGGGTGGTAGGATCCAAGACATTTCCCGAATGACAATAATGTGGTGGTCCTGTTTATTTTCTATTTTGTTTTTTTTACGTTTGTCTTATTTTATGAGTAATATATGGTATTAAATGGTGATTTGGATTTCACTTATTTTGGTGTTTTTTTCTTTTAACTTATTTTTATTTTTTGTGATTTTTTTTTATTTTTTTAAAATTTAGCTAAACGAGACAAGTAAAAATATTTTTAAAAAATATTAAAAAGTTCAGAAAAGATAAAAATAAGTTTAAAAAAATATTTTTTTTTACTTATTTTGATTTTTTTTTTCTTATTTTTTTTTGATTTGTCAACACAATAGGGGCTAGAAAAATGAGTTATATAAGCCACCTCTTAATTAATTTTTAATTTTGAAGTGAAGACTCAAAATTGAACACGTTATTTGTTTAAATTTTTTATATACATCTTATGTTTGTATATCATGATCAAAATTTTATACATTTTATGTTGTGATTTTCAATAAAAAAATCACTCCATAAAAAAATATTTTAAAAAATATGAGAGAAATAACCCACTAACCATAATTCGAACTTTAGGTGCCACCTAAATAAGGAAGTGTCATCCACAACTCTGCCATTGTTTAGAAAGTGGATTTGGATAGGTTTGGGGTTAAAATAACTAAAAAAAATAAAATAGGCTTTTTAGTCTTAATAAGATAAAATATCACATTCAACTCATAACCATTACATTTTTTCTCTCATAAAAAAGTTAAAAAAATCAAAAGTCCTTCCCAAATCAGGCTTTATAGCTCAACCTAAAATAGTCAAAAAGTGAAAAAGGCAACCCATTTCTCAAAGCAAACCTCTATAAACCACATTAACTTAGGTGTTAATTAAGGTTGTTAAGAGCTCTTATACCTAAAATTTATGGAAAATGTATGGGACCCCTTTTGGGGAGACCCACACCACCTCCACAGTGATGTGGACCAATGATGTGTTTGTATTATTTTTTTTCTCTTTCATACTTTGACCAACCACAAGTGAGTGGAGATTGTAGGGGTGATATTTTGTAGGGATCTGAATCATTACTGAAAATTTATATAGGGCAAACTTCACTTTACCCTCTGTGTTTGGGCCGGGTGCGGTTTACCATCCTGACATTCGGAAATGTGCGAGTGATTTCCGATCACACTGCCCAATTCAGTATTCAGCTGGAGAACACTGGCAGAATAGATAACACCTGGCTAACCAGCAACAGAAAGAGAAGATTCCAGCGGTGGTTCGTCCATCCGGGGGCACTCCGACGATCAAGTCAGTATATCTCTCAAAGATAATCAATAGTGCAAATCTCACTGTTCAGAATATAAAATTGCGTACCTTAAACCCACGGGGGTGCTTCTCTTTTATAGCTAACTCAATCATTGTCCCAACAGGAGTCTAGCTTTAATGGACTTAGGATTGCTATTAATCTTGGACTCCTAGCAGGATTGGGATAAACTTCCTAAGAGTCTTATCATTTCCCAACTGTAGTCTTCCCCCTTTTTAGGACTCTTGTGCCTTATCCGCTTATCTCAGATTTCGATATCTTCGGAGGTAACCTCGGCCTCGTTGAGATAACCTCAGCGTCATGACCAGGACACGTGGCACCTCGGCTGACACATCGACGTCACTTTAGCCGCGTATTGGTACTCAGAAAATATATCCCCACAACTGCCCCCCTAGGTTCTATTACCTCAGCATTCTAAGGTGATGGAACCTATATCAGTACTTGATTCCAAAATACATCGGCTTAAGATTTCTCAGTTAAGAGATCATTATTTAGGCCGATATATATATATTTTTTTTAAGCAACAAGAATTTAAACTTCCTAAGAGTCTTATCCTTTCCCAACTGTAGTCTTTCCCCTTTTTAGGACTCTTGTGCCTTATCCGCTTATCTCAGATTTCGATATCTTCGGAGGTAACCTCGGCCTCGCTGAGATAACCTCAGCGTCATGACCAGGACACGTGGCACCTCGGCTGACACATCGGCGTCACCTTAGCCGCGTATTGGTACTCAGAAAATATATCCCCACAACTGCCCCCTAGGTTCTATTACCTCGACATTCTGAGGTGATAGAACTTATATCATTCCTTCCTGCTACATCGGCCTAGCCGAGATCATCATCACAGGCCGATATGTCTTTTTCAAAGTTCAAGAATTCCAAGAGCTTCTTTACGTGTATGAGTTGTTATGCATAACAACTCAACCGTTTAGCCACGTGTTTTCTCCTTACTGGATCGCACTCTGGACGCGCTTATAAGTCGTTTCCCCCCTACATGCGCCGTCTGACGCATTCGCTGTTCCAGGCGCATTAATTGCCCTCTTTTGCCGCCGTTTTAAGTTTTTGACAAAACTTGTTTCCCCCTTTCATTTTTTTCACTTTACATTGCCTTTATTCAAAACTCTTTCTCTCTCTAGCTTCCTCTGATCCTCAATTTTTCCAAGCTTTGAAGCTCTGCCATCGCTACCGTTCACCTCTTCCGGCGTGGTTCTTGCCAATCTTTTCTACCACCGCCGTTCTTCTGACTTCGGCGATCTCAAGCATCGACTTCTTTTCTCTGGTAAGTCACCATTCCTCATAGTTTTCAGTTCTTGTTGTGTTCCATAAAATTTTGTTTTATCATTTAGTCGCCATTGCTGTTTTACTCGAATATTTGATTTGCGAATCATGTATCTGAACATGTTTATTTCATAATTTTGCTCTTTGTCCATGTCTTGAACACTCGCACTGTTCACATGCATGTTGCTTTCTGCCACTGTTCTTGGCCTGATACACTTGTGCAATCTTTTTGTCTTGATTTCTTGATGTCTTCATCACCATTCTTGTTTCTGAAAGGGATCCCTGTTTTTCTGTTTTCTAGATTCGTTCCTTCAATCTTCATCTCCATAGCTTTAAGTTTGGGACTTGTTTGTAGAACCCACAATTTTTAGAAAAAACTGAAACGAATTCCTTCTAGGTCCATACAAACCCTTATCATAGCATATTTGTAGATTTTTAGCCGAGGTCCTTTAAACCCTCCAAAAATACTTCTTCCTAAAATCCAATATCTTCATTTAAGCCGACGTCATGGGTATGTGGGAACATAGGGTAAACACCCCGGAAAAATTAGGGTACTTTAGGCAGGAGTTCGAAATCCCGGCCGACATTCATCTGAGGTTAGCTGGGGAGGATGACTCTATCATACCCGATGAAAACCTCATGCCTTTCCCAGTGGTTGCGTTTATTGAGTGTGGACTTAGGTTTCCACTTGACCCTTTTTTCCGTCAAATCCTTCATTTCTATAAGTTGAACCCAATGCAACTTGCCATCAACTCTTACCGAGTTATTAACGGTACCATAGCTTTAGCCAAACAAGAGAGTGTTAGGATAACTCTTGCCGATTTCCAGTACTGTTATACCATGTGTCGACTGAAATCGGAAAAAGGTCATATCTATTACCTTAAGTCGAGGTCCACTGAATACAAAATCATTGCCGACCTCCCTGATTCCAACAAGGGAGCGGGGGATGATTACTTCATCGTCTTGGGAAACTGGGAGTTTCAGCCAAATGATGACCTCCATCTTTATCTCTTAAGTCGTACAGTTTTCGGGGAAGAAGCTGGTAAGGGCCACCATTTGCACATTTTTCTTGCTTTCTAGTATAAAGTTTTCAACATTCTATTCTAATGTCTATGTTTTTTTTTGTTTTGCAATTCTTCCTCAGCCACCAAAGGGCTTCCGTCAGTCTTTCTTTCCCAGCAAAGACTTAAAGAAACTACTGAATTTACCAGTTCACAAGCAGAAGGCCCCTCTGCTTTTCAACTTTATCCCCACTTACAAGTCAGCTCTCCCCGACGTTCCAAAAAATAAAAAGAAAAGCCTTTCTCCACCATCTGCTACAATTCTACAAGCCGCGTCCACATCTCGGACAGACCAAGGATCAACCTCTGATCTAGCTGAGCAACCTTCAACCTCGGCTCCATACTTGATTCCACCATCTCAACGAAAACGTCGTCGACGACTTGTTCTTATTGCTGAGATGGGCTGCCAAAAATTGGTTGCTAAAGATCTCTTAGCCAGCATTCCTTCTGACGTTGACGCTCAGCCAACACAAGCCCAGCCTCCTTCAAAGCCAAAACGAATAAAAAAGGATCAGCCAAAGGCAAAGGTGCCTCAGATCGATTCTGAGGATACCTTGCCAATTTCCAAACTGGCTCCGAGTGAGAAAACTGCCTCTGTCCCTGCAAAGAGGTCCGCTGAAACACTTCAATCCGAATTTACCAAATCCAAAAGGCCGAGGTCATCTTCTGCAACGACCTCGGGGTCTAAAAAGCTTGATGCCCCCTAGGTCCCTGCAATCACTCTGGAAGATAAGCCTATCATGGCCAACGATAGCACTGAGGACATCAACGTCGGCGTAGCCCTCAGCACTGCTCTGCTTCTCCCCGGCAATCTTGACCAAAATGCCGAGTTGAGCGAGCATGAAAATTACGCTCTGATGCTTCAACGTTCCGTTCAAGTAAGTATCTTTATATGGCAACTTCTTCTTTTGTTTTGTTCTTTCCATACTTGTAATTTTTTCTAACAACTTTTGTTCTGTTTACTTTCAGGCCATCCAGCACGCCCATTCTTTCTCAGTTCAATCTTTTGAAAACCGTGAGAAGCTAGCCGAAAAGAAGAGGGAGGTCTCCAGCCTTCAAAAAACCAATAAAAACTTGCAATCCAAGATGAAGACCCTGGAGGATCAGGCCGAGGTCGTTATTAAAGCAAAAGACGAAGTTGAGGAGAAGGTTGGAGTTGCTGAGGCGATAAACAAAGTCCTTCAAGCCCAGCTGAAGGAGGCCGAGGATAAAGTGGCCCAGGCCCAAAAAGAGCTTCAAGACGCCTTGGCCACCAAAGAGGCCGAAATCAAGGATGCCGACGAGAAGGCGTATGCCCAGGGCATGGCCGATGTCACGAAGGCCTATGAAAAGCAAGTCAAGCAAGCATGCAACAAGGGTTTCTCCCTTGGTTGGATGACTTTGCTAAAGAAACTTGATGTCCCTGAGGACTCCTCCTTGAGGAACGCCGATGCCATTCCCCTGCCA
>NW_021028208.1:59610-69989 GCF_004153795.1 Camellia sinensis
GTGAGCTAAAGCCCAGTGAATAACATAACGCGTAAAGAGGTTAAGAATGAATGTCCTTTCAATATTGAAAACAGTCAATTGATTCAGTATATCAGTCATTCATTCCCCGGGCCTTCTCATGACTGTTACACGATTTTAGCCTCCGATGGCCTATGTTCAAACTTAAGTGTGAAAAAATTGCATTTATTGACTTAGTTTTCAAACCGGAATCTCGTGCCAGTTCCATCAGTTTTCACAACTTACATTGGTCCTTCCCAAGGTGTTTGAGGTATTCACTGGGCCTTCTCGTGACTGTCTCACGATTTTGGCCCCTAATGGACTATTTTCAAGCTTAAGTGTGAAAAAGGTGTCTTTTTTGTCTTAGTTTTCAAACCGGGAGTCCCGTGCTAGTTCTGTAAGTTTCAATAACATACATTGATCCCTCCCAAGGTGTTCCCCGGGTGTTCTACTGAATGCTACACGATTTTGGCCCCCGATGGCTTATTTCTAACCTTAAGTGTGAAAAAAATGCATTTTTTGACTTAGTTTTCAAGCCGGGAGTCCTGTGCCAGTTCCGTTAGTTTGCACAACTTACATTGGTCCCTACCGAGGAGGTGTTTGATGTGTTCCCCACGCCTTCTCGTGACCGTTACGCGATTTTGGCCCCCTGATGGCCTATTTTCGAACTTAAGTTTGAAAAAAGTGTCTTTTTCCACTTAGTTTTCAAACCGGGACTCCCGTGCTAGTTCTGTAAATTTCTTCCACTTATATTCGTCCCTCTTGAGGTGTTTGAGGGGATTCGTTGGGGTTCTCGTGACTGTTACACAATTTTGGCCCCTGATGGCCTATTTTCAAGATTAAGTGTGAAAAAAGTGCAATTTTTGACTTGGTTTTGAAACGAGGAGTCCCGTGCAAGTTCCGTAAATTTTCACAACCTGCATTGGTCCCCCCCGAGGTGTTTGAGGTGTTGCTTGGGCCTTCTCGTGACTGTTACACGAATTTGGCCACTGATGGTCTATTTTCAAGCCTAAGTGTGAAAAGAAGTGCATTTTTTTGACTCAGATTTCAAACCGGAAGTCCCGTGCTAGTTCCGTAAGTTTCCACAACTTCTATTGGTCCTTCCCGAGGTGTTTGATGCGTTTCCTGGGCCTTCCCGTGACTGTTAAACGATTTTGGCTCCCGATGTCCTATTTTTAAGCTCAAGTGTGAAAAAATTGACTTTTCCAACATAGTTTTCAAACCGGGAGCCCCATGCTAGTTCGGTGAGTTCCCACAACTTACATTGGTCGCTCTCGAGGTGTGAGGTGTTTCCCGAGTCTACTCGTGACTGTTACACAATTTTGGCCCTCGATGGCCTATTTTCAGGATTAAGTGTGAAAAAAAGTGCATTTTTTGGCTTCGTTTTCAAGTCGGGAGTCCCGTTGAAGTTCCGTAAGTTTCCACAACTTACAATGGTCTCTCCTGAGGTGTTTGAGGTATTCCTCAGACATTCTCGTGATTGCTACATTGTTTTCAAACCGGAAGTCCCGTGCTAGTTCTGTAAGTTTTCACAACTTACATTGGTCCCTCCCCAGGTGTTCAAGGCGTTCATTGGGCCTTCTCGTGACTGTTACACGATTTTGGCACCCGATGGCCTATTTTCAAGCTTAAGTATGAAAAAAGTGTCTTTCTCGACTTAGTTTTCAAACCGGAAGTCTCGTGCTAGTTCCATAAGTTTCCACAACTTACATTGGTGCCTCCCGAGTTGTTTGATGTGTTCCTTGGGCCTTGTCGTGACTGGTACACGATTTTGGCCCGCGATGGCCTATTTTCACAATTAAGTTTTAGAAAATTCCTTTTTTGGACTTGTATTTCAAACCGGGAGTCCCGTGCTAGTTCCTTTGAGGTGTTTCCCGGGCCTTCTCATGACTGTTACACGATTTAGCCTCCGATGGCCTATTTTCAACCTTAAGTGTGAAAAAATTGCATTTTTTGACTTAGTTTTCAAACCGGAATCTCGTTCCAGTTCCATAAGTTTCCACAACTTACATTGGTCCTTCCCAAGGGGTTTGAGGTATTCCCTGGGCCATCTCGTGACTGTTACACGATTTTGGCCCCTAATGGACTATTTTCAAGCTTAAGTGTGAAAAATGTGTCTTTTTTGTCTTAGTTTTCAAACCGGGAGTCCCGTGCTAGTTCTGTAAGTTTCCACAACTTACATTGGTCCCTCTTGAGGTATTCGAGGTGTTCCCCACACCTACTCGAGACTGTTACACGATTTTGGCTCCCGATGGCCTATTCTCAAGCTTAAGTGTGAAAAAAATGCATCTTTTGACTTAGTTTTGAAATCGGGAGTCCCGTGCTACTTTCGTAAGTTTCCACAACTTACATTGGTCCCTTCCGAGGTGTTTGATGTGTTTCCTGTGCCTTCTCATGACTGTTACATGATGTTGGCCCCTGATGGCCAATTTTCAAACTTAAATGCGAGAAAAGTGGCTTTTTGGACTTAGTTTTCAAACCGGAAGTTCCGGGGTAATTCCATAAGTTTCCAAAACTTATATTGGACCCTCCCGAGGTGTTTGAGGTGTTCCCCGGGACTTCTCCTGACTGTTAATCGATTTCGTTCCCCGATGGCCTATTTTCAAGGTTAAGTGTGAAAAAAAGTGTCTTTTTCGACTCAGTTTTCAAACCGGGAGTCCTGCGCCTGTTCTGTAAGTTTTCAAAACTTACATTAGTCCCTCTCGAGGCGTCTGAGGTGTTCCCCGGGCCTTCTCGTGACTGTTACAAAAATTTGGCCCCCGATGGCCTATTTTCAAACTTTAAGTGAAAAACATGCATTTTTTGACTTAGTTTTCAAACTGGAAGTCCCATGCTTGTTCTGTAACTTTCCACAACTTACATTGGTCCCTCTAGAAGTGTTTGAGATGTTCCCCGAAAAGTCTCGCGCCTGTTATACGATTTTGGCCCCCGATGGCCTATTTTCAAGCTTTAGTGTCAAAAAAGTGGCTTTTTCTACTTAGTTTTCAAACCGGAAGTGTCGTGCTACTTCCGTAAATTTCCACAACTTACATTGGTCCGTCCTAAGGTGTTTGATGTGTTCCCCGGGCCATCTCGTGACTGTTGCACGATTTTGGACCTCGATGCCTATTTTCAAGCTTAAGTGTGAAAAAAGTCCCTTTTTCGACTTAGTTTTCAAACCGGTAGTCCTATGCTAGTTCTGTAAGTTTCCACAACTTACATTGGTCCCCCTGGAGGTGTTCAAGGTATTCTCTTGGCTTTCTCGTGATTGTTACACAACTTTGGCGTCCAATGGCCTATTTTCATGATTAAGTGGGAAACAGTGCATTTTTTGACTTAATTTTCAAACCAGGAGTCCCGTGGAAGTTCCGTAAGCTTTCACAACTTGCATTAGTCCATCCCAAGGTGTTTGCAGTGTTCCCCGGGCCTTCTCGTGATAGTTACCCGATTTTGACCCCCGATGGCCTATTTACAAGCTTAAATGTGAAAAAAAGTGCATTTTTTGATAGAGTTTTCAAACCAGGAGTCTCGTACTAGTTCCATAAGTTTTCTCAACTTACATCGGTCCCTCCCGAGGTGTTTGAGGCGTTCCATGGGCCTACTCGTGACTGTTACACGATTTTG
Organism: Camellia sinensis; assembly: GCF_004153795.1. Taxonomy (NCBI): domain Eukaryota; kingdom Viridiplantae; phylum Streptophyta; class Magnoliopsida; order Ericales; family Theaceae; genus Camellia; species Camellia sinensis. The sequence continues at coordinate 63,211 of NW_021028208.1, forward strand.
GTCCCCGATGGCCTATTTTGTAGCTTAAGTGTGAGAAAAATGTCTTTTTCAAATTAGTTTTCAAAGCGGAAGTCCCGTGGTAGTTCCGAAAGTTTTCACAACTTACATTGGTCCCTCCCAAGTTGTTTGATGTGTTCCATAGGCCTTCTCGTGACTATTACACGATTTTGGCCCCCTAATGGCCAATTTTCAAGCTTTTCAAGCTTAAGTGTGAGAAACGTGCCTTTCTCGGCTTAGTTTTCAAACCGGCAGTCCCGTGCTAGTTCTGTAAGTTTCAATAACACACATTGATCCCTCCCAAGGTGTTCCCCGGGTGTTCTACTGAATGCTACACGATTTTGGCCCCCGATGGCTTATTTTTAACCTTAAGTGTGAAAAAAATGCATTTTTTGACTTAGTTTTCAAACCGGGAGTCCTGTGCCAGTTCCGTAAGTTTGCACAACTTACATTGGTCCCTACCGAGGTGTTTGACGTGTTCCCCACGCCTTCTCGTGACTGTTACGCGATTTTGGCCCCCTGATGGCCTATTTTCGAACTTAAGTTTGAAAAAAGTGTCTTTTTCCACTTAGTTTTCAAACCGGGACTCCCGTGCTAGTTCTGTAAATTTCTACCACTTATATTCGTCCCTCTTGAGGTGTTTGAGGGGTTTCGCTAGGGTTCTTGTGACTGTTACACAATTTTGGCTCCTGATGGCCTATTTTCAAGATTAAGTGTGAAAAAAGTGCAATTTTTGACTAAATTTTGAAACGAGGAGTCCCGCGCAAGTTCCGTAAATTTTCACAACCTGCATTGGTCCCCCCCGAGGTGTTTGAGGTGTTGCTTGGGCCTTCTCGTGACTGTTACACGAATTTGGCCACTGATGGTCTATTTTCAAGCATAAGTGTGAAAAAAAGTGCATTTTTTTGACTTAGATTTCAAACCGGAAGTCCCGTGTTAGTTCTGTAAGTTTCCACAACTTCTATTGGTCCTTCCCGAGGTGTTTGATGCGTTTCCTGGGCCTTCCCGTGACTGTTACACGATTTTGGCTCCCGATGTCCTATTTTTAAGCTTAAGTGTGAAAAAATTGACTTTTCCGACATAGTTTTCAAACCGGGAGCCCCATGCTAGTTCGGTGAGTTCCCACAACTTACATTGGTCGCTCTCGAGGTGTGAGGTGTTTCCCGGGTCTACTCGTGACTGTTACACAATTTTGGCCCTCGATGGCCTATTTTCAGGATTAAGTGTGAAAAAAAGTGCATTTTTTGGCTTCGTTTTCAAGTCGGGAGTCCCGTTGAAGTTCCGTAAGTTTCCACAACTTACAATGGTCTCTCCTGAGGTGTTTGAGGTATTCCTCGGACATTCTTGTGATTGCTACATTGTTTTCAAACCGAAAGTCCCGTGCTAGTTCTGTAAGTTTTCACAACTTACATTGGTCCCTCCCCAGGTGTTCAAGGCGTTCATTGGGCCTTCTCGTGACTTGTTTCACGATTTTGGCACCCGATGGCCTATTTTCAAGCTTAAGTATGAAAACAGTGTCTTTCTCGACTTAGGTTTCAAACCGGAAGTCTCGTGCTAGTTCCATAAGTTTCCACAACTTACATTGGTGCCTCTTGAGGTATTTGAGGTGTTCCCCACACCTACTCGAGACTGTTACACGGTTTTGGCTCCCGATGGCCTATTCTCAAGCTTAAGTGTGAAAAAAATGCATCTTTTGACTTAGTTTTGAAACCGGGAGTCCCGTGCTAATTTCGTAAGTTTCCACAACTTACATTGGTCCCTTCCGAGGTGTTTGATGTGTTTCCTGTGCCTTCTCATGACTGTTACATGATGTTGGCCCCTGATGGCCAATCTTCAAGCTTAAATGCGAGAAAAGTGGCTTTTTGGACTTAGTTTTCGAACCGGAAGTTCCGGGGTAATTCCGTAAGTTTCCAAAACTTATATTGGTCCCTCCCGAGGTGTTTGAGGTGTTCCCTGGGACTTCTCCTGACTGTTAATCGATTTCGTTCCCCGATGGCCTATTTTCAAGGTTAAGTGTGAAAAAAGTGTCTTTTTCGACTCAGTTTTCAAACCGGGAGTCCTGCGCCTGTTCTGTAAGTTTTCAAAACTTACATTAGTCCCTCTCGAGGCGTCTGAGGTGTTCCCTGGACCTTCTCGTGACTGCTACAAAAAATTTGGCCCCCGATGGCCTATTTTCAAGCTTTAAGTGAAAACATGCATTTTTTTACATAGTTTTCAAACTGGGAGTCCCATGCTTGTTCTGAAACTTTTCACAACTTACATTGGTCCCTCTAGAGGTGTTTGAGGTGTTCCCCGGAAAGTCTCGCGCCTGTTATACGATTTTGGGCCCCGATGGCCTATTTTCAAGCTTAAGTGTGAAAAAAGTGGCTTTTTCGACTTAGTCTTCAAACCGGAAGTGTCGTTCTAGTTCTGTAAATTTCCACAACTTACATTGGTCCGTCCTAAGGTGTTTGATGTGTTCCCGGGCCATCTCATGACTGTTCCACGATTTTGGCCCCCGATGCCTATTTTCAAGCTTAAGTGTGGAAAAAGTGCCTTTTTCGACTTAGTTTTCAAACCGGTAGTCCTGTGCTAGTTCTGTAAGTTTCCACAACTTACATTGGTCCCCCTGGAGGTGTTCAAGGTATTCTCTGGGCTATCTCGTGATTGTTACACAACTTTGGCGCCCAATGGCCTATTTTCATGATTAAGTGGGAAACAGTGCATTTTTTGACTTAATTTTCAAACCAGGAGTCCCGTGCAAGTTTCGTAAGCTTTCACAACTTGCATTAGTCCATCCCGAGGTGTTTGCGGTGTTCCCCGGGCCTTCTCGTGATAGTTACCCGATTTTGGCCCCCACTGAATGCTACAAGATTTTGGCCCCCGATGGCTTATTTCTAACCTTAAGTGTGAAAAAAATGCATTTTTTGACTTAGTTTTCAAGCCGGGAGTCCTGTGCCAGTTCCGTAAGTTTGCACAACTTACATTGGTCCCTACCGAGGTGTTTGACGTGTTCCCCACGACTTCTCGTGACCGTTACGCGATTTTGGCCCCCTGATGGCCTATTTTCGAACTTAAGTTTGAAAAAAGTGTCTTTTTCCACTTAGTTTTCAATCCGGGACTCCCGTGCTAGTTCTGTAAATTTCTAACACTTATATTCGTCCCTCTTGAGGTGTTTGAGGGGTTTCGCTAGGGTTCTCGTGACTGCTACACAATTTTGGCCCCTAATGGCCTATTTTCAAGATTAAGTGTGAAAAAGTGCAATTTTGACTTAGTTTTGAAACGAGAAGTCCCGCGAAAGTTTCGTAAATTTTCACAACCTGCATTGGTCCCCCCCGAGGTGTTTGAGGTGTTGCTTGGGCCTTCTCGTGACTGTTACACGAATTTGGCCACTGATGGTCTATTTTCAAGCCTAAGTGTGAAAAAAAATGCATTTTTTTGACTTAGATTTCAAACCGGAAGTCCCGTGCTAGTTCCGTAAGTTTCCACAACTTCTATTGGTCCTTCCCGAGGTGTTTGATGCGTTTCCTGGGCCTTCCCGTGACTGTTACACGATTTTGGCTCCCGATGTCCTACTTTTAAGGTTAAGTGTGAAAAAAATGACTTTTCCGACATAGTTTTCAAACCGGGAGCCTCATGCTAGTTCCGTGAGTTCCCACAACTTACATTGGTCGCTCTCGAGGTGTGAGGTGTTCCCCGGGCCTTCTCGTGACTGTTACACAATTTTGGCCCTCGATGGCCTATTTTCAGGATTAAGTGTGAAAAAAAGTGCATTTTTTGGTTTCGTTTTCAAGTCGGGAGTCCCGTTGAAGTTCCGTATGTTTCCACAACTTACAATGGTCTCTCCTGAGGTGTTTGAGGTATTCCTCAGACATTCTCGTGATTGCTACATTGTTTTCAAACCGGAAGTCCCGTGCTAGTTCTGTAAGTTTTCACAACTTACATTGGTCCCTCCCCAGGTGTTCAAGGCGTTCATTGGGCCTTCTCGTGACTTGTTACACGATTTTGGCACCCGATGGCCTATTTTCAAGCTTAAGTATGAAAAAAGTGTCTTTCTCGGCTTAGTTTTCAAACCGGAAGTCTCGTGCTAGTTCCATAAGTGTCCACAACTTACATTGGTGCCTCCCGAGTTGTTTGATGTGTTCCTTGGGCCTTGTCGTGATTGGTACACGATTTTGGCCCGCGATGGCCTATTTTCACAATTAAGTTTTAGAAAATTGCCTTTTTGGACTTATTTTTCAAATCGGGAGTCCCGTGCTAGTTCCTTTGAGGTGTTCCCCGGGCCTTCTCATGACTGTTACACGATTTTAGCCTCCGATAGCCTATTTTCAACCTTAAGTGTGAAAAAATTACATTTTTTGACTTAGTTTTCAAACCGGAATCTCGTGCCAGTTCCATAAATTTCCACAACTTACATTGGTCCTTCCCAAGGTGTTCGAGGTATTCCCTGGGCCTTCTCGTGACTGTTACACGATTTTGGCCCCTAATGGACTATTTTCAAGCTTAAGTGTGAAAAATGTGTCTTTTTTGTCTTAGTTTTCAAACCGGGAGTCCCGTGCTAGTTCTGTAAGTTTCCACAACATACATTGGTCCCTCTTGAGGTATTTGAGGTGTTCCCCACACCTACTCGAGACTGTTACACGATTTTGGCTCCCGATGGCCTATCTCAAGCTTAAGTGTGAAAAAAATGCATCTTTTGACTTAGTTTTGAAACCGGGAGTCCCGTGCTAGTTTCGTAAGTTTCCACAACTTACATTGGTCCCTCTTGAGGTATTTGAGGTGTTCCCCACACCTACTCGAGACTGTTACACGATTTTGGCTCCCGATGGGCACCCGATGGCCTATTTTCAAGCTTAAGTATGAAAAAAGTGTCTTTCTCGACTTAGTTTTCAAACCGGAAGTCTCGTGCTAGTTCCATAAGTTTCCACAACTTACATTGGTCTCTCCCGAGGTGTTTGAGGTGTTCCCCGACCTTTCTCGTGACTGTTAGTCGATTTTGGCCATCGATGGCCTATTTTCAACCTTAAGTGTGAAAAAAGTGCTTGTTTTGGTTTAGTTTTCAAATTGGGGAGTCCCCCGTGGCAGTTTCATAAGTTTCCACAACTTACATTGGTCCCTCCCGCGGTGTTTGAGGTGTTTCCCGGGACTTCTCCTGACTGTTAATTGATTTTGTTCCCCGAAGGCCTATTTTCAAAGTTAAGTGTGAAAAAAAGTGTCTTTTTCGACTCAGTTTTCAAACCGGGAGTCCTGCGCCTGTTCTGTAAGTTTTCAAAACTTACATTAGTCCCTCTCGAGGCGTCTGAGGTGTTCCCCGGGCCTTCTCGTGACTGTTACAAAAATTTGGCCACCGATGGCCTATTTTCAAGCATTAAGTGAAAAACATGCATTTTTTTACTTAGTTTTCAAACTGGGAGTCCCATGCTTGTTCTGTAACTTTCCACAACTTACGTTGGTCCCTCTAGAGGTGTTTGAGGTGTTCCCCGGAAAGTCTCGCGCCTGTTATACGATTTTGGCCCCCGATGGCCTATTTTCAAGCTTAAGTGTTCGAGGTATTCCCTGGGCCTTCTCGTGACTCTTACATGATTTTGGCCCCTAATGGACTATTTTCAAGCTTAAGTGTGAAAAATGTGTCTTTTTTGTCTTAGTTTTCAAACCGGGAGTCCCGTGCTAGTTCTGTAAGTTTCCATAACTTACATTGGTCCCTCTTGAGGTATTTAAGGTGTTCCCCACACCTACTCGAGACTGTTACACGATTTTGGCTCCCGATGGCCTATTCTCAAGCTTAAGTGTGAAAAAAATGCATCTTTTGACTTAGTTTTGAAACCGGGAGTCCCGTACTAGTTTCGTAAGTTTCCACAACTTACATTAGTCCCTTCCGAGGTGTTTGATGTGTTTCCTGTGCCTTCTCATGACTGTTACATGATGTTGGCCCCTGATAGCCAATTTTCAAGCTTAAACGCGAGAAAAGTGGCTTTTTGGACTTACTTTTCAAACCGGAAGTTCCGGGGTAATTCCGTAAGTTTCCAAAAGTTATATTGGTCCCTCCCGAGGTGTTTGAGGTGTTCCCCGAGCCTTCTCGTGACTGTCAATCGATTTTGGCCATCGATGGCCTATTTTCAACCTTAAGTGTGAAAAAAGTGCTTGTTTTGGTTTAGTTTTCAAATCGGGGAGTCCCGTGGCAGTTTCATAAGTTTCCACAACTTACATTGGTCCCTCCCGAGGTGTTTGAGGTATTCCCCGGGACTTCTCCTAACTGTTAATTGATTTCGTTCCCCGATGGCCTATTTTCAAGGTTAAGTGTGAAAAAAAATGTCTTTTTCGACTCAGTTTTCAAACCGGGAGTCCTGCGCCTGTTCTGTAAGTTTTCAAAACTTACATTAGTCCCTCTCGAGGCGTCTGAGGTGTTCCCCGGGCCTTCTCGTGACTGTTACAAAAATTTGGCCACCGATGGCCTATTTTCAAGCATTAAGTGAAAAACATGCATTTTTTTACTTAGTTTTCAAACTGGGAGTCCCATGCTTGTTCTGTAACTTTCCACAACTTACATTGGTCCCTCTAGAGGTGTTTGAGGTGTTCCCCGGAAAGTCTCGCGCCTGTTAAACGATTTTGGCCCCCGATGGCCTATTTACAAGCTTAAATGTGAAAAAAATGCATTTTTTGACTTAGTTTTCAAACCGGAAGTCTCGTGCTAGTTCCATAAGTTTCCACAACTTACATTGGTCCCTACCGAGGTGTTTGACGTGTCCCCAGGCCTTCTCGTGACCGTTACGCGATTTTGGCCCCCTGATGGCCTATTTTCGAAC
>NW_021028208.1:98756-127152 GCF_004153795.1 Camellia sinensis
ACTAACGAAACTCGCATGGGACTCCTGGTTTGGAAACTTAGTCAAAAAATGCACTTCCTAAAAACTTGAGTTTGAAAATAGCCCATCGGGCGCCAAAAAAATCCTATACCAGTCCCGAGATGGCCCGTGGAACACCTCTAACACCTCGAGAGAAACCAGTGTAAGTTATGGAAACTAGCGCGGGACTTCTGGTTTGAAAACTAGGTCGGAAAACACACTTTTCTAACAATTGAGCTTGGAAGTAGGCCATCGGGGGCCAAAATCATGTAACAGTCGCAACAAGGGCCGGGAAAACCTCAAACACCTCGGGAGTGACAGACGCGAGTTGTGAAAGCTTACGGAACTAGCACGGGACTCCCGGTTTGGAAACTAACTCCGAAACGGCACTTTTCTCGCACCTAAGCTTGAAAATAGTGCATCGGGTGGGCCAAAATCGGGTGACAGCCAAGAGAAGGTCCGGGGAACACCTCAAAACACCTAGGGAGGGACAAACGTGAGTTGTGGAAACTAACGAAACTCGCACGGGACACCCGGTTTGGAAGCTAAGTCAAAAAATGCACTTCCTAAACACTTAAGTTTGAAAATAGGCCATCGGGGCCCAAAAAAATTCCTGTAACAGTCTTGACAAGGCCCGTGGGACACCGCCAACACCTCGAGAGAAACCGATGTAAGTTATGGAAACGAGCGCGGGACTTCCGGTTTGAAAACTAGGTCAGAAAATGTACTTTTTTCACACTGAGGCTTGAAAACAGGCCTCGGCGGGCCGGAATCGCGTAACAATCACGAGAAGGCCCGGGGAACACCCTGAACATCTCAGGAGGGACCAATAGCTTGAAAACAGGCCTCGGCGGGCTGGAATCGTGTAACAATCACGAGAAGGCCCGGGGAACACCCTGAACATCTCAGGAGGGACCAATAGCTTGAAAACAGGCCTCGGCGGGCTGGAATCGTGTAACAATCACGAGAAGGCCCGGGGAACACCCTGAACATCTCAGGAGGGACCAATAGCTTGAAAACAGGCCTCGGCGGGCTGGAATCGTGTAACAATCACGAGAAGGCCCGGGGAACACCCTGAACATCTCAGGAGGGACCAATAGCTTGAAAACAGGCCTCGGCGGGCTGGAATCGTGTAACAATCACGAGAAGGCCCGGGGAACACCCTGAACATCTCAGGAGGGACCAATAGCTTGAAAACAGGCCTCGGCGGGCTGGAATCGTGTAACAATCACGAGAAGGCCCGGGGAACACCCTGAACATCTCAGGAGGGACCAATAGCTTGAAAACAGGCCTCGGCGGGCTGGAATCGTGTAACAATCACGAGAAGGCCCGGGGAACACCCTGAACATCTCAGGAGGGACCAATAGCTTGAAAACAGGCCTCGGCGGGCTGGAATCGTGTAACAATCACGAGAAGGCCCGGGGAACACCCTGAACATCTCAGGAGGGACCAATAGCTTGAAAACAGGCCTCGGCGGGCTGGAATCGTGTAACAATCACGAGAAGGCCCGGGGAACACCCTGAACATCTCAGGAGGGACCAATAGCTTGAAAACAGGCCTCGGCGGGCTGGAATCGTGTAACAATCACGAGAAGGCCCGGGGAACACCCTGAACATCTCAGGAGGGACCAATAGCTTGAAAACAGGCCTCGGCGGGCTGGAATCGTGTAACAATCACGAGAAGGCCCGGGGAACACCCTGAACATCTCAGGAGGGACCAATAGCTTGAAAACAGGCCTCGGCGGGCTGGAATCGTGTAACAATCACGAGAAGGCCCGGGGAACACCCTGAACATCTCAGGAGGGACCAATAGCTTGAAAACAGGCCTCGGCGGGCTGGAATCGTGTAACAATCACGAGAAGGCCCGGGGAACACCCTGAACATCTCAGGAGGGACCAATAGCTTGAAAACAGGCCTCGGCGGGCTGGAATCGTGTAACAATCACGAGAAGGCCCGGGGAACACCCCGAACATCTGAGGAGGGACCAATTTGAGCCGTGAAAACATAACGAACAGGGACGGGGACTCCCGATTTGGAAACTAGGTAGGAAAAGACACTTTTCTAACACTTAAGCTTGGAAATAGGCTATCGGGGGCCTAAAATCATGTAACAGTTGTAACAAGGGCCGGGAGCACCTCAAACACCTCGAGAGTGACAGACGCAAGTTGTGAAAGCTTACGGAACTAGCACGGGGACTCCCGGTTTGAAAACTAAGTTGGAAAGAGACAGTTTTACCACGCTTAGGCTTGGAAATAGGACACCGGGGGGAGGCCAAAAACGTGTCACAGTCGCGAGAAGGACCGAGAAATGCCCAAAACACCTCGGGAGGGTCCAAAAGGTAAGCTGCGGAGACTTACGGAACTACCACGGGACTCTCGGCATGAGAACTAAATCAAAAAATGCACTTTTTTCACACTTAAGCTCGAAAATCAGCCGTCGGGGGCCAAAATCGTGTAACAGTCACGAGCAGGCCCAGGGAACACGTCAAACACCCTGGGAGGGACCGATGTAAGTTGTGAAAACTTACGGAACTAGCACGGGACTCCCGGTTTGGAAACTAACTCCGAAACGGCACTTTTCTCGCACCTAAGCTTGAAAATAGTGCATCGGGGGGGCCAAAATCGGGTGACAGCCAAGAGAAGGTCCGGGGAACACCTCAAAACACCTAGGGAGGGACAAACGTGAGTTGTGGAAACTAACGAAACTCGCACGGGACACCCGGTTTGGAAACTAAGTCAAAAAATACACTTCCTAAACACTTACGTTTGAAAATAGGCCATCGGGGGCCAAAAAAACCCTGTAACAGTCCTGAGAATCCAACAGCAGTCCCGAGAAGGCCCGTGGATCACCTCCAACACATCGAGAGAAAACAACGTAAGTTGTGGAAACTAGCGCGGGACTTCCGGTTTGAAAACTAGGTCGGAAAAGGTACTCTTTTCACACCGAAGCTTGAAAAAAGGCCTCGGCGGGCCAGAATCGTGTAACAATCACGAGAACGCCCGGGGAACACCACGAACACCTCAGGAGGGACCAATTTGAGCCGTGAAAACATAACGAACAGGCACGTGGACTCCCGATTTGAAAACTAGGTCGAAAAACAAACTTTTCTAACAATTAAGCTTGGAGGAAGGCCATCGGGGGGCCAAAATCATGTAATAGTCGCAACAAGGGCCGGGAAAACCTCAAACACCTCGGGAGTGACAGACGAAAGTTGTGAAAGCTTACGGAACTAGCACGGGGACTCCCGGTTTGAAAACTAAGTTGGAAAGAGGCACTTTTTCCACGCTGAGGCTTGGAAATTGGACACCGGGGAGGAGGCCAAAAACGTGTTACAATCGCAAAAAGGACCGAGAAATGCCCAAAACACCTCGGGAGAGTCCAAGACGTAGGCTGCGGAGCCTTACGGAACTAGCACGGGACTCTCGGCTTGAGAGCTAAATCAAAAAATGTACTTTTTTCACACTTAAGCTCGAAAATAAGCCGTCGGGGGCCAAAATCGTGTAACAATCACGAGAAGGCCCGGGGAACACGTCACACACCCCGGGAGGGACCGATGTAAGTTGTGAAAACTTACGGAACTAGCACGGGACTCCCGGTTTGGAAACTAAGTCCTAAACGGCACATTTCTCGCACCTAAGCCTGAAAATAGTGCATCGGGGGGGCCAAAATCGGGTGACAGCCAAGAGAAGGTCCGGGGAACACCTCAAAACACCTAGGGAGGGACAAACGTGAGTTGTGGAAACTAACGAGACTCGCACGGGACACCCGGTTTGGAAACTAAGTCAAAAAATGCACTTCTTAAACATTTAAGTTTGAAAATAGGCCGTCGGGGGCCAAAAAAATCCTGTAACAGTCCTGAGAAGGCCCGTGAAACACCTCTAACACCTCGAGAGAAACCAGTGTAAGTTATGGAAACTAGCGCGGGACTTCCAGTTTGAAAACTAGGTCAGAAAATGTACTTTTTTCACACTGAAGCTTGAAAACAGGCCTAGGCGGGCCGGAATCGTGTAAGAATCACGAGAAGGCCCGTGGAACACCCCGAACATCTCAGGAGGGACCAATGTAAGCCGTGAGAACATAACGAACAGGCACGGGGACTCCCGATTTGAAAACTAGGACAGAAAACACACTTTTCGATCACTTAAGCTCGGAAGTAGGACGCAGGGGGGGCCAAAACCGTGTCACAGTCGCGAGAAGGACCGAGAAATGCCCCAAACACCTCCGGAGGGTCCAAGAGGTAAGTTGCGGAGACTTACGGAACTAGCACGGGACACTCGGCTTGAGAACTAAATCAAAAAATGCACTTTTTTCACACTTAAGCTCGAAAATAAGCCGTCGGGGGCCAAAATCGTGTAACAGTCACGAGAAGGCCCAGGGAACACGTCAAACACCCCGGGAGGGACCGATGTAAGTTGTAAAAACTTACGAAACTAGCACGGGACTCCCGGTTTGGAAACTAACTCCGAAACGGCACTTTTCTCGCACCTAAGCTTGAAAATAGTGCATCGGGTGGGCCAAAATCGGGTGACAGCCAAGAGAAGGTCCGGGGAACACCTCAAAACACCTAAGGAGGGACAAACGTGGGTTGTGGAGACTAACGAAACTCGCATGGGACTCCCGGTTTGGAAACTAACTCCGAAACGGCGCTTTTCTCGCACCTATGCTTGAAAATAGTGCATCGGGGGGAGGGCCAAAATCGGGTGACAACCAAGAGAAGGTCCGGGGAACACCTCAAAACACCTAAGGAGGGACAAACGTGGGTTGTGGAGACTAACGAAACTCGCATGGGACTCCCGGTTTGGAAACTAACTCCGAAACGGCGCTTTTCTCGGGACTCCCGGTTGGGAAACTAAGTCCGAAACGGCACTTTTCTCCTCGGGAGGGTCCAAGAGGTAAGTTGCGGAGGCTTACGGAACTAGCACGGGGACTCCCGGTTTGAAAACTAAGTTGGAAAGAGACACTTTTTCCACGCTGAGGCTTGGAAATTGGACACCGAGGAGGAGGCCAAAAACGTGTCACAGTCGCAAGAAGGACCGAGAAATGACAAAACACCTCGGGAGGGTCCAAGAGGTAGGCTGCGGAGCCTTACGGAACTAGCACGGGACTCTCGGCTTGAGAGCTAAATAAAAAAATGCACTTTTTTCACACTTAAGCTCGAAAATAAGCCGTCGGGGGCCAAAATCGTGTAACAGTCACGAGAAGGCCCGGGGAACACGTCACACACCCCGGGAGGGACCGATGTAAGTTGTGAAAACTTACGGAACTAGCACGGGACTCCCGGTTTGGAAACTAAGTCCTAAACGGCACATTTCTCGCACCTAAGCTTGAAAATAGTGCATCGGGGGGGCCAAAATCGGGTGACAGCCAAGAGAAGGTCCGGGGAACACCTCAAAACACCTAGGGAGGGACAAACGTGAGTTGTGAAACTTACGGAACTCGTACGGGGCTCACGGTTTGGAAATTAAGTCAAAAAATGCACTTCCTAAACACTTAAGTTTGAAAATAGGCCATCGGGCGCCAAAAAAATCCAACAGCAGTCCCGAGAAGGCCCGTGGAAACACCTCCAACACCTCGAGAGAAACCAAAGTAAGTTGTGGAAACTAGCGCGCGACTTCCGGTTTGAAAACTAGGTCAGAAAACACACTTTTCGAACACTGAAGCTGGGGGGGGGGCCCAAAACCGTGTCACAGTCGCGAGAAGAACCGAGAAATGCCCCAAAAAACTTGGGAGGGTCCAAGAGGTAAGTTGCGGAGACTTACGGAACTAGCACGGGACACTCGGCTTGAGAACTAAATCAAAAAATGCACTTTTTTCACACTTAAGCGCGAAAATAAGCCGTCGGGGGCCAAAATCGTGTAACAGTCACGAGAAGGCCCAGGGAACACGTCAAACACCCCGGGAGGGACCGATGTAAGTTGTGAAAACTTACGGAACTAGCACGGGACACTCGGCTTGAGAACTAAATCAAAAAATGCACTTTTTTCACACTTAAGCGCGAAAATAAGCCGTCGGGGGCCAAAATCGTGTAACAGTCACGAGAAGGCCCAGGGAACACGTCAAACACCCCGGGAGGGACCGATGTAAGTTGTGAAAACTTACGGAACTAGCACGGGACACTCGGCTTGAGAACTAAATCAAAAAATGCACTTTTTTCACACTTAAGCGCGAAAATAAGCCGTCGGGGGCCAAAATCGTGTAACAGTCACGAGAAGGCCCAGGGAACACGTCAAACACCCCGGGAGGGACCGATGTAAGTTGTGAAAACTTACGGAACTAGCACGGGACTCCCGGTTTGGAAACTAAGTCCGAAACGGCACTTTTCTCGCACCTAAGCTTGAAAATAGTGCATCGTGGGGGCCAAAATCGGGTGACAACCACGAGAAGGTCCGGGGAACACCTCAAAACACCTAGGGAGGGACAAACGTGAGTTGTGGAAACTAACGAAACTCGCACGGGACACCCGATTTGGAAACTAAGTCAAAAAATGCACTTCCTAAACACTTAAGTTTGAAAATAGGCAATCAGGGGCCAAAAAAATCCTGTAACAGTCCTGAGAACGCCCGTGAAACACCTCCAACACCTCGAGAGAAACCAAAGTAAGTTGTGGAAACTAGCGCGGGACTTCCGGTTTGAAAACTAGGTCGGAAAAGGTACTCTTTTCACACCGAAGCTTGAAAAAAGGCCTCGGCCGGCCGGAATCGTGTAACAATCACGAGAACGCCCGGGGAACACCACGAACACCTCAGGAGGGACAAATTTGAGCCGTGAAAACATAACGAACAGGCACGGGGACTCCCGATTTGAAAACTAGGACAGAAAACACACTTTTCGAACACTTAAGCTCGGAAGTAGGACGTAGGGGGGGCCAAAACCGTGTCACAGTCGCGAGAAGGACCGAGAAATGCCCCAAACACCTCCGGAGGGTCCAAGAGGCAAGTTGCGGAGACTTACGGAACTAGCACGGGACACTCAGCTTGAGAACTAAATCAAAAAATGCACTTTTTTCACACTTAAGCTCGAAAATAAGCCGTCGGGGGCCAAAATCGTATAACAGTCACGAGAAGGCCTAGGGAACACGTCAAACACCCCTGGAGGGACCGATGTAAGTTGTGAAAACTTACGGAACTAGCACGGGACTCCTGGTTTGGAAACTAAGTCCGAAACGGCACTTTTCTCGCATCTAAGCTTGAAAATAGTCCATCGGGGGGGCCAAAAGAAGATCCGGGGAACACCTCAAAACACCTAGGGAGGGACCAACGTGAGTTGTGAAACTTACGGAACTCGCATGGGGCTCACGGTTTGGAAATTAAGTCAAAAAATGCACTTCCTAAACACTTAATGTTTGAAAATAGGTAATCGGGGCCCAAAAAAATCCAACAACAGTCCCGAGAAGACCCGTGGATCACCTCCAACACATCGAGAGAAAACAACGTAAGTTGTGGAAACTGGCGCGGGACTTCTGGTGTGAAAACTAGGTCGGAAAAGGTACTTTTTCACACCGAAGCTTGAAAACAAGACTCGGCGGGCCGGAATCGTGTAACAATCACGAGAAGGCCCGAGGAACACCCCGAACATCTCAGGAGGGGCCAATTTGAGCCGTGAAAACATAACGAACAGACACGGGGACTCCCGATTTGGAAACTAGGTAGGAAAAGACACTTTTCTAACACTTAAGCTTGGAAGTAGGCTATTGGGGGCCTAAAATCATGTAACAGTCGTAACAAGGGCCGGGAGCACCTGAAACACCTCGAGAGTGACAGACGCGAGTTGTGAAAGCTTACGGAACTAGCACGGGGACTCCCGGTTTGAAAACTAAGTTGGAAAGAGACAGTTTTTCCACGCTTAGGCTTGGAAATAGGACACCGGGGGGAGGCCAAAAACGTGTCACAGTTGCGAGAAGGACCGAGAAATGCCCAAAACACCTCGGGAGGGTCCAAAAGGTAAGCTGCGGAGACTTACGGAACTAGCACGGGACTCTCGGCATGAGAACTAAATCAAAAAATGCACTTTTTTCACACTTAAGCTCGAAAATCAGCCGTCGGGGGCCAAAATCGTGTAACAGTCACGAGAAGGCCCGGGGAACACGTCACACACCCCGGGAGGGACCGATGTAAGTTGTGAAAACTTACGGAACTAGCACGGGACTCCCGGTTTGGAAACTAAGTTCGAAACGGCACTTTTCCCGCACCTAAGCTTGAAAATAGTGCATCGGGTGGGCCAAAATCGGGTGACAACCAAGAGAAGGACCGGGGAACACCTCAAAACACCTAGGGAGGGACAAACGTGGGTTGTGGAAACTAACGAAACTCGCATGGGACTCCCGGTTTGGA
Organism: Camellia sinensis; assembly: GCF_004153795.1. Lineage (NCBI taxonomy): Eukaryota > Viridiplantae > Streptophyta > Magnoliopsida > Ericales > Theaceae > Camellia > Camellia sinensis. The sequence continues at coordinate 107,083 of NW_021028208.1, forward strand.
AACTTAGTCAAAAAATGCACTTCCTAAACACTTAAGTTTGAAAATAGGCCATCGGGGGCCAAAAAAATCGTGTAACAGTCCTGAGAAGGCCCGTGAAAGACCTCCAACACCTCGAGAGAAACCAATGTAAGTTATGGAAACGAGCGCGGGACTTCCGGTTTGAAAACTAGGTTAGAAAATGTACTTTTTTCACACTGAAGCTTGAAAACAGGCCTCGGCGGGCCGGAATCGTGTAAGAATCACGAGAAGGCCCGGGGAACACCCCGAACATCTCAGGAGGGACCAATGTAAGCCGTGAGAACATAACGAACAGGCACGGGGACTCCCGATTTGAAAACTAGGACAGAAAACACACTTTTCGAACACTTAAGCTCGGAAGTAGGACGCAGGGGGGGCCAAAACCGTGTCACAGTCGCGAGAAGGACCGAGAAATGCCCCAAACACCTCCGGAGGGTCCAAGAGGCAAGTTGCGGAGACTTACGGAACTAGCACGGGACACCCGGCTTGAGAACTAAATCAAAAAATGCACATTTTTCACACTTAAGCTCGAAAATAAGCCCTCGGGGGCCAAAATCGTGTAACAGTCACGAGAAGGCCCAGGGAACACGTCAAACACCCCGGGAGGGACCGATGTAAGTTGTGAAAACTTACGGAACTAGCACGGGACTCCCGGTTTGGAAACTAAGTCCTAAACGGCACATTTCTCGCACCTAAGCTTGAAAATAGTGCATCGGGGGGGCCAAAATCGGGTGACAGCCAAGAGAAGGTCCGGGCAACACCTCAAAACACCTAGGGAGGGACAAACGTGAGTTGTGGAAACTAACGAAACTCGCACGGGACACCCGGTTTGGAAACTAAGTCAAAAAATACACTTCCTAAACACTTACGTTTGAAAATAGGCCATCGGGGGCCAAAAAAACCCTGTAACAGTCCTGAGAAGGCCCGTGGGAACACCTCCAACACCTCGAGAGAAACCAAAGCAAGTTGTGGAAACTAGCGCGGGACTTCCGGTTTGAAAACTAGGTCGGAAAAGGTACTCTTTTCTCACCAAAGCTTGAAAACAGGCTTCGGCGGGCCGGAATCGTGTAACAATCACGAGAAGGCCCGGGGAACACCCCGAACATCTCAGGAGGGACCAATTTGAGCCGTGAAAACATAACGAACAGGCACGGGGACTCCCGATTTGAAAACTAGGTCGGAAAACACACTTTTCTAACAGTTAAGCTTGGAAGTAGGCCATCGGGGGGCCAAAATCATGTAACAGTCGCAACAAGGGCCGGGAAAACCTCAAACACCTCGGGAGTGACAGACGAAAGTTGTGAAAACTTATGGAACTAGCACGGAGACTCCCGGTTTGAAAACTAAGTTGGAAAGAGACACTTTTTCCACGCTTAGGCTTGGAAATAGGACGCCGGGGAGGAGGCCAAAAACGTGTCACAGTCGCAAGAAGGACCGAGAAATGCCAAAAACACCTCGGGAGGGTCCAAGAGGTAAGCTGCGGAAACTTACAGAACTAGCACGGGACTCTCGGCTTGAGAACTAAATCAAAAAATGCACTTTTTTCACACTTAAGCTCGAAAATAAGCCGTCGGGGGCCAAAATCGTGTAACAGTCACGAGAAGGCCCAAGGAACACGTCAAACACCCCGGGAGGGACCGATGTAAGTTGTTAACACTTACGGAACTAGCACGGGACTCCCGGTTGGGAAACTAAGTCCGAAACGGCGCTTTTCTCGCATCTAAGCTTGAAAATAGTCCATCGGGGGGGCCAAAATCGGGTGACAGCCAAGAGAAGGTCCGGGGAACACCTTAAAACACCTAGGAAGGGAACAACGTGAGCTGTGAAAACTTACGGAACTCGCATGGGGCACACGGTTTGGAAACTAAGTCAAAAAATGCACTTCCTAAACACTTAAAGTTTGAAAATAGGCAATCGGGGCCCAAAAAAATCCTACAACAGTCCCGAGAAGGCCCGTCGATCACCTCCAACACATCGAGAGAAACCAACGTAAGTTGGGGAAACTAGCGCGGGACTTCTAGTTTGAAAACAAGGTCGAAAAAGGTACTCTTTTCACACCGAAGCTTGAAAACAGCACTCGGCGGGCCGGAATCGTGTAACAATCACGAGAAGGCTCGGGAACACCCCGAACATCTCAAGAGGGAACAATTTGAGCCGTGAAAACATAACGAACAGACACGGGGACTCCCGATTTGAAAACTAGGTAGGAAAACACACTTTTCTAACACTTAAGCTTGGAAGTAGGCCATCGGGGGCCTAAAATCATGTAACACTCGTAACAAGGGCCAGGAGCACCTCAAACACCTCGGGAGTGACAGACGCGAGTTGTGAAAGCTTACGGAACTAGCACGGGGACTCCCGGTTTGAAAACTAAGTTGGAAAGAGACAGTTTTTCCACGCTTAGGCTTGGAAATAGGACACCGGGGGGTGGCCAAAAGCGTGTCACAGTCGCGAGAGGGACCGAGAAATGCCAAAACACCTCGGGAGGGTCCAAGAGGTAAGCTGCGGAGCCTTACGGAACTAGCATGGGACTCTCGGCTTGAAAACTAAATCAAAAAATGCACTTTTTTCACACTTAAGCTCGAAAATAAGCCGTCGAGGGCCAAAATCGTGTACCAGTCCCGAGAAGGCCTGTGGAACACCTCCAACACCGCGAGAGAAACCAAAGTAAGTTGTGGAAACTAGCGCGGGACTTCCGGTTTGAAAACTAGGTCGGAAAAGCTACTATTTTCACACCGAAGCTTGAAAACAGGCCTCGGCGGGCCGGAATCGTGTAACAATCACGAGAAGGCCCGGGGAACACCCCGAACATCTCAGGAGGAACCAATTAGAGCCGTGAAAACATAACGAACAGGCACGGGGACTCCTGATTTGAAAACTAGGTCGGAAAACACACTTTTCTAACAATTAAGCTTGGAAGTAGGCCATCGGGGGGCCAAAATCATGTAACAGTCGCAACAAGGGCCGGGAAAACCTCAAACACCTCAGGAGTGACAAACGAAAGTTGTGAAAGCTTACGGAACTAGCAGAGGGACTCCCGGTTTGAAAACTAAGTTGGAAAGAGACACTTTTTCCACGCTGAAGATTGGAAATAGTACACCGGGGAGGAGGCCAAAAACGTGTGACAGCCGCAAAAAGGACCGAAAAATGCCAAGAACACCTCGGGAGGGTCCAAGAGGTAAGTTGAGGAGCCTTACGGAACTAGCACGAGACTCTCAGCTTGAGAACTAAATCAAAAAATGCACTTCTTTCACACTTAAGCTCGAAAATAAGCCGTCGAGGGCCAAAATCGTGTAACAGTCACGAGAAGGCCCGGGGAACACGTCACACACCCCGGGAGGGACCGATGTAAGTTGTGAAAACTTACGGAACTAGCACGGGACTCCCGGTTTGGAAACTAAGTCCGAAACGGCACTTTTCTCGCACCTAAGCTTGAAAATAGTGCATCGGGGGGGCCAAAATCGGGTGCCAGCCAAGAGAAGGTCCGGGAACACCTCAAAACACCTAGGGAGGGACAAACGTGAGTTGTGGAAACTAACGAAACTCGCACGGGACACACGGTTTGGAAACTAAGTCAAAAAGTGCACTTCCTAAACACTTAAGTTTGAAAATAGGCCATCGGGGGCCCAAAAAATCCTGTAACAGTCCTGAGAAGGCCCGTGAAACACCTCCAACACCTCGAGAGAAACCAATGTAAGTAATGGAAACTAGCGCGGGACTTCCGGTTTGAAAACTAGGTCAGAAAATGTACTTTTTTCACACTGAAGCTTGAAAACAGGCCTCGGCGGGCCGGAATCGTGTAACAATCACGAGAAGGCCCGGGGAACACCCCGAACATCTCAGGAGGGACCAATTCGAGCCGCGAAAACATAACGAACAGGCACGGGGACTCCCGATATAAAAACTAGGTCGGAAAACACACTTTTCTAACACTTAAGCTTGGAAGTAGGCCATCGGGGGCCAAAAATCATGTAACAGTCGCAACAAGGGCCGGGAGCACCTCAAATACCTCGGGAGTGGCAGACGCGAGTTGTGAAAGCTTACGGAACTAGCACGGGGACTCCCGATTTGAAAACTAAGTTGGAAAGAGACACTTTTTCCACGCAAAGGAATGGAAATAGGACACCGGGGAGGAGGCCAAAAACGTGTCACAGTCGGAAGAAGGACCGAGAAATGCCAAGAACACCTCGGGAGGGTCGAAGAGGTAAGTTGCGGAGCCGTACGGAACTAGCACGGGACTCTCGGCTTGAGAGCTAAATCAAAAAATGCATTTTTTTCACACTTAAGCTCGAAAATAAGCCGTCGGGGGCCAAAATCGTGTAACAGTCACGAAAAGGCCCAGGGAACACGTCAAACACCCCGGGAGGGACCGATGTAAGTTGTGAAAACTTACGAAACTAGCACGGGACTCCCGGTTTGGAAACTAAGTCCGAAACGGCACTTTTCTCGCATCTAAGCTTGAAAATAGTCCATCGGGGGGGCCAAAATCGGGTGACAGCCAAGAGAAGGTCCGGGGAACACCTCAAAACACCTAGGGAGGGACCAACGTGAGCTGTGAAAACTTACGGAACTCGCATGGGACTCACGGCTTGGAAACTAAGTCAAAAAATGCACTTCCTAAACACTTAAGTTTGAAAATAGGCAATCGGGGCCCAAAAAAATCTTACAACAGTCCCTAGAAAGCCCGTGGATTACCTTCAACACATCGAGAGAAACCAACGTAAGTTGTGGAAACTAGCGCGGGACTTCTGGTTTGAAAACTAGGTCGGAAAAGGTACTTTTTCACACCGAAGCTTGAAAACAGGCCTCGGCGGGCCGGAATTGTGTAACAATCACGACAAGGCCCGGGTAACACCCCGAACATCTCAGGAGGAACCAATTTAAGCCGTGAAAACATAACGAACAGGCACGGGGACTCCCGATTTGAAAACTAGGTCGGAAAACACACTTTTCTAACAATTAAGCTTGGAAGTAGGCCATCGGGGGGCCAAAATCACGTAACAGTCGCAACAAGGGCCGGAACACCTCAAACACCTCGGGAGTGACAGACGCAAGTTGTGAAAGCTTACGGAACTAGCACGGGGACACCCGGTTTGAAAACTAAGTTGGAAAGAGACACTTTTTCCACGCTTAGGCTTGGAAATAGGACACCGGAGAGGAAGCCAAAAACGTGTCACAGTAGCAAGGACCAAGAAATGCCCAAAACACCTCGGGAGGGTCCAATAGGTAAGCTGCGGAGACTTACGGAACTAGCACGGGACTCTCGGCTTGAGAACTAAACCAAAAAATGCACTTTTTTCACACTTAAGCTCGAAAATAAGCCGTCAGGGGCCAAAATCGTGTAACGGTCACGAGAAGGCCCGGGGAACACGTCACACACCCCGGGAGGGACCGATGTAAGTTGTGAAAACTTACGAAACTAGCACGGGACTCCCGGTTTGGAAACTAACTCCGAAACGGCACTTTTCTCGCACCTAAGCTTGAAAATAGTGCATCGGGTGGGCCAAAATCGGGTGACAGCCAAGAGAAGGTCCGGGGAACACCTCAAAACACCTAGGGAGGGACAAACGTGAGTTGTGGAAACTAACGAAACTCGCACGGGACACCCGGTTTGGAAACTAAGTCAAAAAATGCAATTCCTAAACACTTAAGTCTTAAAATAGGCAATCGGGGCCCAAAAAAATCCTACAACAGTCCCGAGAAGGCCCGGAGAGATCACCTCCAACACATCGAGAGAAAACAACGTAGGTTGTGGAAACTAGCGCGGGACTACTGGTTTGAAAACTAGGTCGGAAAACACACGTTTCCAACAATTAAGCTTGGAAGTAGGCCATCGGGGGCCAAAAAAATCCTGTAACCGTCCTGAGAAGGCCCCGGGGGCCAAAAAAATCTTGTACCAGTCCCGAGAAGGCCCGTGGAAACACCTGTTGTGGAAACTAACGAAACTCGCATGGGACTCCCGGTGACTCTCGGCTTGAGAACTAAATCAAAAAATGCCCTTTTTTCACACTTAAGCTCGAAAATAAGCCGTCGCATGGGACTCACAGTTTGGAAACTATGTCAAAAAATGCAGTTCCTAAACACTTAAGTTTGAAAATAGGCAATCGGGGGCCAAAAAAATCTTGTACCAGTCCCGAGAAGGCCCGTGGAAACACCTGTTGTGGAAACTAACGAAACTCGCATGGGACTCCCGGTGACTCTCGGCTTGAGAACTAAATCAAAAAATGCCCTTTTTTCACACTTAAGCTCGAAAATAAGCCGTCGCATGGGACTCACAGTTTGGAAACTATGTCAAAAAATGCAGTTCCTAAACACTTAAGTTTGAAAATAGGCAATCGGGGGCCAAAAAAATCTTGTACCAGTCCCGAGAAGGCCCGTGGAAACACCTGTTGTGGAAACTAACGAAACTCGCATGGGACTCCCGGTGACTCTCGGCTTGAGAACTAAATCAAAAAATGCCCTTTTTTCACACTTAAGCTCGAAAATAAGCCGTCGCATGGGACTCACAGTTTGGAAACTATGTCAAAAAATGCAGTTCCTAAACACTTAAGTTTGAAAATAGGCAATCGGGGGCCAAAAAAATCTTGTACCAGTCCCGAGAAGGCCCGTGGAAACACCTGTTGTGGAAACTAACGAAACTCGCATGGGACTCCCGGTGACTCTCGGCTTGAGAACTAAATCAAAAAATGCCCTTTTTTCACACTTAAGCTCGAAAATAAGCCGTCGCATGGGACTCACAGTTTGGAAACTATGTCAAAAAATGCAGTTCCTAAACACTTAAGTTTGAAAATAGGCAATCGGGGGCCAAAAAAATCTTGTACCAGTCCCGAGAAGGCCCGTGGAAACACCTGTTGTGGAAACTAACGAAACTCGCATGGGACTCCCGGTGACTCTCGGCTTGAGAACTAAATCAAAAAATGCCCTTTTTTCACACTTAAGCTCGAAAATAAGCCGTCGCATGGGACTCACAGTTTGGAAACTATGTCAAAAAATGCAGTTCCTAAACACTTAAGTTTGAAAATAGGCAATCGGGGGCCAAAAAAATCTTGTACCAGTCCCGAGAAGGCCCGTGGAAACACCTGTTGTGGAAACTAACGAAACTCGCATGGGACTCCCGGTGACTCTCGGCTTGAGAACTAAATCAAAAAATGCCCTTTTTTCACACTTAAGCTCGAAAATAAGCCGTCGCATGGGACTCACAGTTTGGAAACTATGTCAAAAAATGCAGTTCCTAAACACTTAAGTTTGAAAATAGGCAATCGGGGGCCAAAAAAATCTTGTACCAGTCCCGAGAAGGCCCGTGGAAACACCTGTTGTGGAAACTAACGAAACTCGCATGGGACTCCCGGTGACTCTCGGCTTGAGAACTAAATCAAAAAATGCACTTTTTTCACACTTGAGCTCGAAAATAAGCCGTCGCATGGGACTCACAGTTTGGAAACTATGTCAAAAAATGCAGTTCCTAAACACTTAAGTTTGAAAATAGGCAATCGGGGGCCAAAAAAATCTTGTACCAGTCCCGAGAAGGCCCGTGGATTACCTCCAACACATCGAGAGAAAACAACGTAGGTTGTGGGAACTAGCGCGGGACTTCCGGTTTGAAATTTAAGTCAAAAAATGCACTTTTTTCACACTTGAGCTCGAAAATAAGCCGTCGGGGGCCAAAATCATGTAACAGTCGCAACAAGGGCCGGGAGCACCTCAAGCACCTCGGGAGTGACAGACGCAGTTGTGAAAGCTTACGGAACTAGCACGGGGACTCCCGGTTTGAAAACTAAGTTGGAAAGGGACTGTTTTTCCACGCTTAGGCTTGGAAATAGGACACCGGGGGGGAGGCCAAAAACGTGTCACAGTCGCAAGAAGGACCGAGAAATGCCAAAAACACCTCGGGAGGGTCAAAGAGGTAAGTTGCGGAGGCTTACGGAACTAGCACGGGACTCTCGGCTTGAGAACTAAATCAAAAAATGTACTTTTTTCACACTTAAGCTCGAAAATAAGCCGTCGGGGGCCAAAATCGTGTAACAGTCACGAGAAGGCCCAGGGAACACGTCAAACACCCCGGGAGGGACCGATGTAAGTTGTGAAAACTTACGGAACTAGCACGGGACTCCCAGTTTGGAAACTAAGTCCTAAACGGCACATTTCTCGCACCTAAGCTTGAAAATAGTGCATCGGGGAGGCCAAAATCAGGTGACAGCCAAGAGAAGGTCCGGGGAACACCTCAAAACACCTAGGGAGGGACAAACGTGAGTTGTGGAAACTAACGAAACTCGCACGGGACACCCGGTTTGGAAACTAAGTCAAAAAAAGCACTTCCTAAACACTTAAGTTTGAAAATAGGCCATCGGGGCCCAAAAAAAACCTGTAACAGTCTTGAGAAGGCCCGTGGGACACCACCAACACCTCGAGAGAAACCAATGTAAGTTATGGAAACGAGCGCGGGACTTCCGGTTTGAAAACTAGGTCAGAAAATGAACTTTTTTCACACTGAAGGTTGAAAACAGGCCTCGGCGGGCCGGAATCGTGTAACAATCACGAGAAGGCCCGGGGTACACCCCGAACATCTCAGGAGGGACCAATTTAAGCCGTGAAAACATAACGAACAGGCACGGGGACTCCCGATTTGAAAACTAGGTCGGAAAAGACACTTTTCGAACACTTAAGCTTGAAAGTAGGACGCAGGGGGGGCCAAAACCGTGTCACAGTCGCGAGGAGGACCCAGAAATGCCCCAAACACCTCGGGAGGGTCCAAGAGGTAAGTTGCGAAGACTTCCGGAACTAGCACGGGACACTCGGCTTGAGAACTAAATCAAAAAAGGCACTTTTTTCACACTTAAGCTCGAAAATAAGCCGTCGGGGTCCAAAATCGTGTAACAATCACGAGAAGGCCCAGGGAACACGTCAAACACCCCAGGAGGGACCGATGCAAGTTGTGAAAACTTACGGAACTAGCACGGGACTCCCGGTTTGGAAACTAAGTCCGAAACGGCACTTTTCTCGCATCTAAGCTTGAAAATAATCCATCAGGTGACAGCCAAGAGAAGGTCCAGGGAACACCTCAAACCACCTAGGGAGGGACCAACGTGAGCTGTGAAAACTTACGGAACTCGCATGGGACTCACGGTTTGGAAACTAAGTCAAAAAATGCACTTCCTAAACACTTAAGTTTGAAAATAGGCAATCGGGGCCCAAAAAAATCCTACAACAGTCCCGAGAAGGCCCAAGAGGTAAGCTGCGGAGACTTACGGAACTAGCACGGGACTCTCGGCTTGAGAACTAAATAAAAAAATGCACTTTTTTCACACTTAAGCTCGAAAATAAGCCGTCGGGGGCCAAAATCGTGTAACAGTCACGAGAAGGCCCGGGGAACACGTCACACACCCCGGGAGGGACCGATGTAAGTTGTGAAAACTTACGGAACTAGCACGGGACTCCCGGTTTGGAAACTAACTCCGAAACGGCACTTTTCTCGCACCTAAGCTTGAAAATAGTGCATCGGGTGGGCCAAAATCGGGTGACAACCAAGAGAAGGTCCGGGGAACACCTCAAAACACCTAAGGAGGGACAAACGTGGGTTGTGGAAACTAATGAAACTCGCATGGGACTCCCGGTTTGGAAACTTAGTCAAAAAATGCACTTCCTAAACACTTAAGTTTTAAAATAGGCAGTCGGGCGCCAAAAAAATCCTGTACCAGTCCCGAGAAGGCCCGTGGAACACCGCTAACACCTCGAGAGAAACCAAAGTACGTTGTGGAAACTAGCGCGGGACTTCCGGTTTGAAAACTAGGTCGGAAAAGGTACTCTCTTCACAACGAAGCTTGAAAACAGGCCTCGGCGGGCCGGAATCGCGTAACAATCACGAGAAGGCCCGGGGAACACCCCGAACATCTCAGGAGGGACCAATTTGAGCCGTGAAAACATAACGAACAGGCACGGGTTGAAAACTAAGTTGGAAAGAGACACTTTTTCCACACTTAGGCTTGAAAATAGGACACCGAGAGGGGGCAAAAACCGTGTCACAGTCACGAGAAGGACCGGGAAATGCCCCAAACACCTCGGGAGGGTGCAAGAGGTAAGTTGCGGAGACTTACGGAACTAGCACGGGACTCTCGGCTATTAAATCAAAAAATGCACTTTTTTCACACTTAAGCTCGAAAATAAACCGTCGGGGGCCAATATCGTGCAACAGTCATGAGAAGGCCTGGGGAACACGTCAAACACCCCGGGAGGGACTGATGTAAGTTGTGAAAACTTACAGAACTAGCACAGTACTCCCGGTTTGGAAACTAAGTCTGAAACGGCACTTTTCTCGCACCTAAGCTTGAAAATAGTCCATCGGTGGGGCCAAAATCGGGTGACAGCCAAGAGAAGGTCCGGGGAACACCTCAAAACACCTAGGGAGGGACCAACGTAAGTTGTGGAAACTTACGAAACTCGCATGGAACTCCCGGTTTGGAAACTAAGTCAAAAAATGCACTTCCTAAACACTCAAATTTGAAAATAGGCCATTTGGGGCCAAAAAAATCCTGTAACAGTCCCGAGAAGGCCCGTGGAACACCTCCAACACCTCGGGAGAAACCAATGTAAGTTGTGGTAACTTACGGATCTAGCGCGGGACTTCCGGTGTGAAAACTAGGTCGGAAAAGGTACTTTTTTCACACTGAAGCTTGAAAACAGGTATCGTGTAGGTAGGCCGGAATCGTGTAGATAGGCCGGAATCGTGTAACAATCACGAGAAGGCCTGGGGAACACCCCGAACATCTCAGGAGGGACCAATTTGAGTTGTGAAAACTTAACGAACAGGCACGGGGACTCCCGATTTAAAAACTAGGTCGGAAAACACAATTTTCTAACACTTAAGCACGAGCCCTGTATCAATATACGCAAGTAGAGAGATACATACATACCTATTTAGTATAAAGAAGGAAGAGCCCTCTATCAGTGTAGGTAGCAAAGAATAGAGACATGAATGTGAGTAGTGACCTATCGTTGATTATGTTATTAATGGTGGCTTAATTGGAGATAATAGGATGGTGATATAATGGTAGTTCACCTTGATGATGGACGGATATTTTGGAGGCTGTCAAAAACACACATACAATTTGGTTTGCTTGCTATGCTTTTGATTCACTTTGTCTGGTGGAGGGAGGGAGAGAGGGAGAGAGAGAGAGAGAGAGAACTAATCCATAATGTTCAGATTAATTAAGTGCTTTCTTGTACATCACCAACACACCTTATTGAACCAATTATAACTTTCTAATTTGAACCAAATCTAATTAAGCCAAGCACACGTATCTTGCCTCAACCCTAAATTATTTAACGCTTAACCCCAGTTCCAGGCTAAACAAGCAGGCTCTGTGCCAACTCCAACTCATTATGGTCCTAAAGCTATAACAAGTGGATGATAAGGAGAAGTGCTTCTGAAGCAGTCATGTAATTGGATAGGAATTTATGAAAAATCTCCATAAGACTGCTGCATGGCATATGCTATACCGTACAAAATGTTGAATGACAATAAAAAGCAAATGTAAAAATGAGGATATAGACACAGACACAGACAGGAGGGGGGCACAACAATAAGAAATGACTACATTTCTCTAAAGCTACAAGTAGCACGAAGCATAGACAATATGAGGTGCTACATTTCTCTAGAGCTACGAGTAACATGAAGCATAGACAATATGAGGTGAAGGAGCACAGGATGGTTTAAGAGTAGCAACGAAGGCATAAAATATTGTCAAGAAGGAATAACAGAAACTAAGTTATAGGTGCCTCAAAGACAGAAGAAAAACACAAAAAAAAAATGAGAATTGAGACCATGAGAAAGGATATAGTTATTCTAAAATTGAAAAAAATATATATGTATATATATATATATGTAAGTATGTGTGTGTACTCTAAGAACAACCATACGCAAGAGGAACCATGTTGCCAACCTCAACCCAAGTAACCATGATTAGTCTGAGTTCAGTACATTGGAGTATAAGAAACATCTGAACTATCAATAATACAAAAATGCTAGAAACACTTAAAAAAAAAATACCAACAAAGCGCTTGTACATAGGTCCCACCACTTGGTATGGGATTCACCAAATATTTTGTCTGGTTGGTTTGCTTGTTAGTTGTCCTAACATTTTTGTCAATAATTAAGTAATAGAGATTATATGCTATAAACCATGGAACTATTCCTTGAAAATAAACCAAATATTACAAATAGCATGTGGAATACTTAATATAAGAACAGCCCTTCAGACCTCTAAATGACACGTTGCTTCCATATTGTCAATTGGAACAATTTAAAATTTTCCAAGTCAAACCACACTAGAACCAAGACAACTCCATTTGTGGCATTTGGTTAAAGTGGATCTACCTCAAATTAAACAAAAAGTTAGCTTTTTTCAAAAAAACATCCAATCATGCCTCTTAGCTTATTGGTTGTTTTGGGCCCACTAATACTTGCATTGAATTTATCAACAACAAAAAAAGAATTTATCAACAAAAAAAAATAAAAAAAAAATACTTGCATTGTTGTATATTAACTTTAAAACTTGGCCCCTGACAAAAGTTATAATTCTATATGTGACCCAATTGTAGCACTTTTTAAACAACCTTTGCCTAACACATTCCCAGCTAATTTTGTCAGCGTACCTAAATAAGCACCTTCAAATAGGTCTAGCAACCCCAAACGGACCCTCAAAGACAGTTCTAGATAAAAAATTTCAAGTTTTGATACTTGTTGCCTGCTTATCTAATACCTGTGAACTCACATAACCCAACCATCTAAATAAGGGGAACCAACAGGTCAGTTATTCCCCTGAACCTTTCTATATACCAAATCCACATCGTTAATTTTCTTAAAGCATCAGATAGTTCTAGAATATAGCAAAAAGCAGACAATCATACATTGATAAAGAAAAAAACCATTTTGTAATGTAGTTCTGGTGTTTAAATTTGTAGCACATTTCTGATAACTTCAATTGTAAGGCATCTGTATTACATAAGGCTGCAGTCCTGAATTTTACTTCTGCCTAAGAATTGCAAACTAGTTTCAATTGGTGTAGTAAAGCTTATCTAAAGGACCATCTAAAGTTGTGAAGCAAAGATTTTGTCACATGACATATATGAAACTACATCAATCATCCTCAATACAAATTATCGTGACAAACATATATACATATTCCATTAATTGGGACTGAAGTGGGTGTACTTTAAAGGGGACGATTGGTTTAGTGGTTTTAAATTCAGGCCTAATAACCTTGAAGTAGTGAGTGTGAATACAAGGCAGCTACTTTGTACATAATGATTAAAGGTCAGCTCTGTGCCTAGAACCCCATTAATAGGAACTAAACTATGTGTATTTCTATATATAAATATATATATATATATACACCTTTATTTTATCAATATAAAGTTCAAAATATTATTGATCACTTCATTATAAAATCAAAATCAAAACTCAAGAGAATTGCTTACCTCTTCTAACACCAATTTGATCCAAGAATGGCCCAAATTGCCTAACTAAAAATGCCAAAAGTTCTGGTACATCGAGCGGTGGAACTTCCTACATCATATATATAAGAAAAGCAGAAGAAAAGAAAACATTCAGCATAGTGTATTATAGATTGTAGGAAACTAGAATCATCAATATATCCAATCTATGACAAATGTCAATCAATCCTAAGGAACAAACATACTACACCACCACATATGAAATTTTGACTATGCCTATTGGTCTATAATTAAACCTAGGCCTCAGGTTTAGGCATCTACGTACGTGAGATGTTAGAATGTGATAAATACTGCAACATGAAACACATATCAAGGACACAATGGCATGTCAATATCCATTACAAAATGGTGTTTAACACAACCACCTTGATAAGAATAAGAAGAAGAAGAAGAAGAAGAAGAAGAAGAAGAAGAAGAAGAAAAATGGCATTCATGTCCAATACAAACACCACATTGCAAAAAAAATTGTTTTCCCTAAAGAATGAAACACAATGCTAGCCTTTCAGTATGCACAACTACAGCAACATGAACTCCAACAGGACATAACCCTCCCAATTAATGAGTATAAACCACATATCATCCAACTAACAACTCAAACATAGGATGTAAGAAAAGGATTACAATAAACGTTGGAATCATAAGATTCATATTATTGACGGCTGAGAAAACTACTTCCAGTCAACAGTGCTTATATGACTATTACGTCATTGCTGAAACAACTCTCCATTTTCTAGAAAATAAATAAATATAGATATATATTAAATAAAATTCAATATTTTATCTCCTTTTCTTCCCCTAGTGCCTTCAGAAAGAAAATATAGATTATCGACTCAAAAAAAAAAAGTTCTAAAAAAATTAACACAATAATGAATGATACATGAAAAGGAGTAGTTCAATACTAACCTTTGAATCAGTTGGGTCCTTGCAGATTGCTTTCTGCAAAATAAATAATTGGGTAACAGATTAATAACGAACATATGAATCCAGGAAATTCTACTCTCCATTAATAACGAACAAAGATAATGATCAGGAAATTCTATCATCTAGAAACAAGTTTATACATTATTACCAAGCATTCACTTCCTATATTGGAATGAATCAAAACACATGTTATAGTTAGCAGCAACATTCGTACTATTCTTATGTTTATGGCCTTCCTTTTAATGAAAAAATGTTTATGCCTTAGGACATAACTAGTTCCTTGCATACCTTCAATGGACATGGTATGCCACTTGATGCATAAATATTGATCCCAAATGTATGAAAGAACATAACAACTACTGCATAAATATTGATCCCAGCCTCGAAAGAACATAACAAGAGTACAAGACTGACAATGTATGAAACTTAATAGTCAAAACTACTGCATTTACTGCCATGCCAAAAAATCTCAATTCAAATGATAATGGATCTACAATGTTGACTTTCAGAAAACAACTAGTTGCGTCTCTCAAAAACGGAAGGAGTGATAAGAGTAGTAAAAACATTTTTACGTAGTTTGAACAGGGTGACAAGAGAAGTAAAAACATTTTTACGTAGTTTAATTTGAACAGGAAGATCCAACCTTGTGAGATCATTCCCTGTTGAATAAACCATGTTGGGAACTTTTAGAGATGCATACTTAGGTGATATACGTCCCAATGTCCCGTATTACCTTGCATGGACCAAGGATGGAAGAATAAACAGCAATCTACAACTTTAAGAAGATCATTTTTTATAGAAAATCGTAAAAGGCAATGAGTCTCATGAAGAGCCAACAAAAAATATACATAGTTTTGTAAATAAGAAAAATCCAAAAGAGCTTCAACAGGGTGCAAACCGGAGTACATGCAGAGAAGCAAAAATGACACACAAAAAATATCTTTAGAATTGACCAAAAAAGTCCAATGATTGCAGCAAACCCCTATAGGCCACACAAATAAACTGCTTAAAAGAAGGGAAAAAAATGCTTCCATGGTCACAAACACCTCACTCCTTGAAATGAAGTCCTATACCTCTCCTTCCATAGACAACAAAAGAGGCATTAAGGACACACTTCTTAAACTACATCCTCACTTGCTCACTCTAGACCAGCAACTGGAGTCCAAGAACTCTTAACACAAACTTTGGCATAAAACACGCCATCTGACAGAGGCAAAATGTAGCACGGACACAGACACGGGACATGACACGGACACGACACGGACACTCCATTCTTACATTGTGCTAATCTAACATGTATCGCCCTTAATACCAGCCATGCTTTGCCGTGGAAAAAATCATCGCAGCCACTCTATGGGAACATTTACTCTGGTGAAAGTTTCCTCCAGTTGAAATGCAAAATGTCATGCTTTTTGGTAACTATACAGTGCCATTCCTAGGGAACAAAATCTACGTATATCCCATGATCTACGTATATCCCAAATTTTAGTTGACTTGTATAAATCTTTCTTAGCCAGGCTTAAAATATAACCCTAATAAGCCCTCATCTATAAACAGGGTTTTATTTCACATCTTATGGTCAAACGACTATTGCAGTAACATTTCAAATAAAAAATTAATTTGACAATGCTAAAGATCAAGTGATTCAGATAAAGTGCTAATGCTTCACACTTAAAATGTTGTTTGGCACTTGAATAAGGTCTAGAGGAGATTTAGCCCTCAAAATGGAAAAGAATTTGCTTAGGATTGATAACATAACATGACAGAGATTATGAATTGTTCATTTTATTCAATTAAACCAGTACGAATTTGCTTTATGCCAATCAATTCTGCAATCAATATAATAATCAATTAGACACACAAAAGGATTCCCTTTTTCTTTTCTTTTTTCCTTCTTCCTGTCGAAAATCAAAACGGACAAAAACCACAGGACCCCGTAGCCAACCAATTCACCATTAGTAAGGGAAAAAAAAAATAGAAACAACCCAACCCTAACCCAGTTCATGTGCCTTAGGTGTTGAATCCTAAAACTTATTAGCGTGTTTCTTATACCACTGGAAATCGATGATGTTTGTTCCTGAATGGTTGGTAGAGTATCAAGCATCCATGATACTCAATGAATTCACCACAAATTAAACACGATCCACCATTGACTAGGAAATCACCAAAACAAACTTGAAATGTATTAAAGTGATGTAAACGCATATTAATCAATTGATAGTGCAAGCGAATATGGATGCTTCTCTTATTTGACAAATTTATTTTGGTTACAACTAGTTTAATTCCCCTCCCGTACGAAATTGCTAGTCCATTGTAACTATTCCAAACATCCCAAAAAAATCATCTATGTTTTTTTATTTATTCTTTCTTTCAATTTGTAGGAAAAAAAAATACATTATTTATTGACCCTACTAAAAGGCATGAATGCTAAAAATTGACAAACAGTTGGGGATGGAACGAGTATTTATAAATGAGATGACTTGAAGACCAATCCCATCCAAAATCCAAGTTAAAACCACCTTAGACTTTGCAAAATCGTTGGCCACTGCTGGAGCCATGAAAATCCCTAGAGACTGCTTCCACTTGAGATCTCAGTTTTTTAACAGATGGAAACAAAGTTGATTGAAAACTCACAATTTTCATACAATGGAAGATTTTTTCTTTCAAGCTTGTCCCTTAGCTATCCTTCAAGTCAAAAGTTTTCCTATAAAAAATTGGATATGTTGTGACTAAGATTTTTCTTTATACTTTTGTTTGGATTTGACTTGCTTTCATATGTATTTTTGCTTCTATGATTTTGTTAAGCAGTCAAGTCACACAAGGAGGGTTCTTTCCATTCTAGTTGCTCCCAATATGTATTATTATTTCTTCAGATGCATACTTAGGTGATATACGTCCCAATGTCCCGTATTACCTTGCATGGACCAAGGATGGAAGAATAAACAGCAATCTACAACTTTAAGAAGATCATTTTTTATAGAAAATCGTAAAAGGCAATGAGTCTCATGAAGAGCCAACAAAAAATATACATAGTTTTGTAAATAAGAAAAATCCAAAAGAGCTTCAACAGGGTGCAAACCGGAGTACATGCAGAGAAGCAAAAATGACACAAAAAATATCTTTAGAATTGGCCAAAAAAGTCCAATGATTGCAGCAAACCCCTATAGGCCACACAAATAAACTGCTTAAAAGAAGGGAAAAAAATGCTTCCATGGTCACAAACACCTCACTCCTTGAAATGAAGTCCTATACCTCTCCTTCCATAGACAACAAAAGAGGCATTAAGGACACACTTCTTAAACTACATCCTCACTTGCTCACTCTAGACCAGCAACTGGAGTCCAACAACTCTTAACACAAACTTTGGCATAAAACACGCCATCTGACAGAGGCAAAATGTAAGGCACCGCAGCTCCTGCATCGCTGTAGAATAGAAAAATAAACGATTGACAGCCTCCTTGTTGGCCTTGTGATGTAGTGTCATAGCATGTGTTAGATACTGTATCCTATAAATAGAAGAGTATCACATCATTCGTAACTAACTTAGATATATTGAATTGAATTGAGAATTTCTCTCTAATATCTCTCTCTAAGTTCCTCTCTCTCTAGTTCTTGATTGACCCTTTCATCATTTTGGTATCAGAGTCTCAAGAACTTGCCCCCATCTCGCATTACTAGAAAGAACTTAGCACCTAAAGAACTTAGCACCTGATCTAGGTTCGTAATCATCTGGATATTCGCGACCTGGTTCAGATTCGAGATTCGAGAACGCGCCCTAGAGTTGATTTCGCAAACTGGTTGTTGATTGTGAGTGATTCTTGGTCTTGTGAACTTGATTGTGAGTTGAATCTTGATTTCACAATTCCAGTTGTTCGTGGTTGCTCTGGATTTAGCAGATTCTAAATCAAATTCAGTTTCAATTGACGTTGAGATTCGCGAAGTTTCCTCTTGATTCAGTGTTGAATTCGTTCGCTCAACTTCACTGTTGTTATGATTTCACCAACCGAAATCACGATTTGAAACTGAGTTCGCAACTCATTAGATGATCACCATCTGACTTGCGTACCTGGATCGAAGTCTATATTCTCGACTACTCATCGTGACTTGGGCTGTTCTTTGAAGTTGTTCTGGACTCGTTTGACTGAAATCAACATATGGGTAAGTGATTCTTGAAGTCTTTAATCCATCTGTGTTGAATTTCCTATGTTATATCAAGTCTCAAATTCTGTAAATCTGTATGCATCAATCTGAGTTCAATTCTTGTCTTCAATATTTTGGGTCTTGCCTCTGTTGTAACATTATCTGTTCACTGTGCTATGATTGTATATTGGTGCACTGTTTTTTTTTATCAATATTCAACTGGGTGAGATTACTGTGATTCTACATATTCTTGGGAATTGTTCAATGTCTCAACGAGGTCGAGGTCGTAGGGGTGGTCGTGGTAGGGCTTTGTCCCGGATTTGGGTGATCATGATGGAGGTAATGGGATTCCGTATCCAAGAGATGAGATGGCCGAGATGAGGTGGTAAATTGCCGCGTTAACCGAAACGGTGCAACATCTCCTACCTCCTACCGAGGGTAGTAATGATTCCAATGAAACCGAAGGTGGTACTCATCATTCTTTTGATAATATCTTTTGAGCCCCATGACGGCGTCGAACGGATGTGGGTAGGATGGAACACAAATGGGAGAACAATATCAAGATTGAACTTCCCAAATTTCATGGAAGCCTCAATCCCGATGAGTTCGTCGATTGGCTCAACACCATTGAGCGAATCTTTGACTATGGAGAGGTCTCCGTTGAAAAGAAAGTTAAGCTTGTGGCTATTCGGTTGAAGGGGAGAGCTTCTACTTAGTGGGAACAACTTTAACTCAACCGCCGCCAATGTGGAAAGGAGAAAATCCATGATTAAGAGAAAATGAAAAAGAAGTTAAAGGGCCATTTTCTACCATTCAACTACCTCCAAAGTGTTTATCAACACCTTCATGTTCTCAAGCAAGATGGTAGTGTGAATGAATACATAGAAGCCTTTTATCACCTCATTGCATGGGTTGACTTAAGTGAAAGTGAGGAGCAACGGATGGCCCGCTATGTGAGCGGCTTGAAATCTCTCATCCAAGATGTTCTTGCCTTACACACATTGTATAGTGTTTTCAAAGCTTATAATCGGGCCTTAGTCGTGGAGAAGCAACAAAGCTGCCGTGCTCCCCCAATGGGACAATACTTTCAAGGAGGGTTTCGAGATGGTTTTAGACCGGGTCCTTCCACTTCTAGTTTTGCCAAAGCTATTCCTTCTTCCAAGTTTGTGGATAAGGGTGCTTCCTGCTCTCAAGCTCCTCGTCCTAATGGTGTTTTCGGAAACCAAAATCCACCACAAGGTGGAACCTTCAAATGCTTTAGGTGTGGTGAACCGGGGCATAAATCTTCCGATTGCCGCAAGAACATAGGTAATAACCGGAACAAGGCACTTCTCATTGAAGAAGTTGAGGAGCATGGTAACTTTGAAGATGCTCCAATCTTTGATCCTTCGGGTAATGTGGCAATTGGTGGAGATAGTGATGAAGAAGAGGGTCTTGCTCTTATGTTGAAGAAGACTCTTCTCTCACCAAAACTAGAGAGCC